>VCRD01000257.1:104076-169197 GCA_006783055.1 Trinorchestia longiramus
ACCAGCAGATCATGCATCACTGCATCACCGTCAGATCAAGCATCACTGCATCACCACAGGATCAAACATCACTGCATCACCTCCAGATCAAGCATCACTGCATCACCACCAGACCAAGCATCAATGCATCACCACCAGATCATGCATCACTGCATCACCACCAGATGAAGCATCACTGCATCACCACCAGATCAAGCATCACTGCATCACCACCAGATCATGCATCACTGCATCATCATCAGATCAAGCATCACTACATCACCATCAGATCAAGCATCACTGCTTCACCACAGGATCAAGCATCACTGCATCACCATCAGATCAAGCATCACTGCATCACCACCAGATCAAGCATCACTGCATCACCACAAGATCAAGCATTTACTACACCTTCAAAATCTGGACTTTATTTTAATACAAATTGCTTCTATTTTCAGTGGTGTGAGATGAATTTTGGCATGGGAATAGTCATATTCTGTCAAATATTTCTAAAATGTGTTCCCTAAAAGTTAATTTATTGAATCATCAAAATGCATCTTTACACATTCAAATTGTTTTTATCATTTTATTTCAGGAAGCCGGATACCCAACGTACACCCTTTCACTGCTGAAACATAGGTCAACACCGGAAACCCTACTTACCTGTGTGTTTTACTAAAACTTCCGCAGTGAACGAGAACACCTCTACAACTTTGAAGTCTTCAAAGTGATGCTACGGACAGCGCGTCCATCTGGTGACACTGGAGATGACGGTCGCTCATGCCTGGATATTGTTCGTAGTTTTACGAGTTCTGTTTAGTAGCAATTAAAAAAACTATACTACCATGAAGCCATTCACACATTGATAAAAGATAAAGAGAAAATAATTTTAGTGCTTGAATGGCATGAATTAACTTTCCACTAGAATAGCTTGAATAATCTATAAAGAAATAAGTGAAAAAAATGATGACTCGTTGATGGAATAATTTAATGATGAGTAGAATAGTAACAAAACTAAAGGAAGGGTAGGTAAAAGACCTAGGAGACGAGGATTAATACACGTAAAGAGAAGGTGAGCTAGTGATTTAACTAAATCTGCACTCTCATCTGTTCCACTAAAGCACCAAGAATTCTTGAAGTTTGAGGAGGCCCAATCACTAACATTTGACCTAATGAAGAAATTAATCGTCGGTTAATTGAAAAAATTTCCCAGGAACTCTAATTTGAAGTCGAGCTGGTGTGCGTCTGATGTTAACCAGCTCAGCAAATTACGCCCACGTCAAGACTGCATTGCGGCTGCACCTGATCCATTGGTTCGGCTTATGCTGTGCGCGCGTGAGCCTGATGTTGCTCTATAATATTCGTTACAATTTCCATCGTGATGTTGCTCTATAATATTCGTTACAATTTCCAGCGTGATGTTGCTCTATAATATTAGTTACAATTTCCAGCGTGATGTTGCTCTATAATATTCGTTACAATTTCCAGCGGTGATTGAAAAGCTCAAGTTGAACTCGTTACCTGAGGGAAGACAAATGCTAGTTTAGATCTTCCCGTGTTTACATCACATGAGACTGAGAGGAGGAAGTTGGAGGAGGCTATTGTAAGGGGGTCTCTCAAGGCGCGTCTGCGTTACTCTCAGCGCTCCATAAAGATGCTTCTGTGACATCACCCCTTAAATTCAGATGCAAGTTTTTTATAGGTATAAGATACAGTTTTATATGAAGAACCACGTTAATATGCACATTTTTGCTGTGAAGTATTGTCATGAAAATGTGTGAACAAGCTAAAGTGAAATTGTCACCACTCTCGTTCAGCAGCATCTGTACGCTGGGTGTTGACGATAAATATCCTGACGAAGGATATTGGAATCTCTTGAAAGTTTAAGTCATTAGTTGAGAGAAGAAATATTTTCATGTTGCTATTCACCTTTTCTTCTTCTCTCCCTGCAGTTGCGGCAGCATCTTGCGCGTGACCACCTTCACGAGTGTCATGAACTTTTTCTTCGTGTTTGTGTGTGAATTTGTGTAATGTTGTCCAGGTGATGCTGCGGCTCCTGTTACCATAAGCTTTTGTGGCAGACACCTTAGTGACCCGAAATGTTAGTTTATTGAACACGTTCATGAATTTGAGTTGCTTAATTTGTGGTTATGCACTTGTGTTATTGCTTATATTTAGACTACTGAGTGATGAGTTGTAAAAGTTTGTGGGTTAAATACTCTTTTTATTTTCATCAGTATATTTCTACAGGCACCAAACAGACAGCATCTTGAATGCATGTCGTGGCGCACAGCTCCCACATTGCGCTTACAAAATGGGTTGCTGAATAAATTTGTTTGCTTGATGACATTTTCTATTATTATTGTTCGTCACCTAGTGTTGTTTTATCACCTATTTCTTTTCTTTTCAGTATGAGCCACGCTTCATCCCAATGAATCAAACTTGATGCTATCATGCTGCATTACTGTTTAGGAATTGACTCTGTTCACAATAAAATAATAAAATAGTATGCATATGATACATGAGGCTGTCGCTTTTTTTCATGCAACTTTCATCGCAATAAAAAAGCGAGGCCAGCAGCATATGCCCGTACGTGCATGTTCGAACAGTCTTATCTGGGAATCGACTGTAGCCAGAAATATTGTATTATGAAAACTCTATCGAGTGTTGGACCATCATATGGCTTAAAAGCACAAGATAAATAATGTTACAAGTTTCTTAGAATCAAAAAAGAGAACAAATCCCCCGCATCGAAGTTTCAGGTGCTCGTAAAATGTCTCGTAAAATTTGTTGCCAAACTGTTCCAATTTAGAATCTTTCATGTCGAAAATTGCAACAAGTTTTCATTGACCACAGGCTTGTTAACGTGTGATGATTCACTGAGTTTTACCATTTTCAGGCCTCGAAAATTTTGATATAAAGAATCACGCGTGGAACAACGTGGGACAAGGCAATTTCTGATAATGAGAGAACAATTATTACTGCCCTATATTACAATGTTCTGCTTCCAATCTCTTTTTTTGGCCATTTAATGCAATGTCTTGTTGTGTGGGTGTTTTTTGTCTCATTTAGTCGCACCATGACATGCCTGGTTAGTGATAGCGCTGTGGTGTCCGAATACAAACCGAGGCTCCGCGCAAAATGTACACCGATGATTTGTTAACTGCAGGTGCCGCCGTTCATTGAAGTTGTTCAGTCACATGCATATGACAGCAACTAGGAAGTATAATTGTAATCATGCTCGACCACGGCCAATAAACTAGATAATAAAGTGATTTACTTTCGTATACAATAAAAATTTCTATTTACACTCGCAAGTTTCTATGAATGACATTAGAGTCAACTTTGGTAACAAAACGCAGTTGATTTTTACGATCCGGCGCAGTTGGACAAGCTTACCGACAATAATTATGTATGCCTTTACATTTTACTGTGGTTTGCTCTGTAGAGAATGATCAAGTTACAGGGCTAGCCGTAAATTTAACGGGAAGAAAATAACAAAAATATGAGGAAAAAAGCTGTTTGTTTGTTTTATATTTCTACAATGAAATTCAACCTGTATTCGAGATGAACTTGTAATGATTTTAGTGTTGCGATTGATGGTCTTGAAAGAATTTATGATAAAGTGTCGTTTTTTAATTTTCACGGTTGCCTTTTACTCATAAAGCAGTAATGTTTCTTGACCTAGATTTGTTCGCAAATGGATGGTGGCTCCAACAATAAATTTGTTGCTAGACAAGGTTTGCTGGCACCTAAACTGTGCAGTAAGTGAAGCTGTCAGGTTTTATTATATTGGTGTTATTATTATTATTATTATTATTGTTATTATTATATTGGAAGAAATCTGGATCTAATAAAACTATTCGTTCAAACAGAGTTTCATTCATTCCTCGTGTGCAGTGGCTCAGTTCCTGATACGCAGGGTGTTCACTGTAACTGGTTGTGGAGCAAGTCCCTGAAGCAAATCATTTAATCAGTACTTAATTCGATTATAAATTTATGGCAGTGTTCAGATCTGTCAAACGCAGTTCACTCTCATTTCATACTTTCTTACTATCGAAACATCAAGATGCTAAATATTACATATTTTCAACAGCAGTCGTTAATGTCATGATGATTTTTAATGAACGAGTTAAGTAACTATCGTAATTTACCCTTCAAGCTCGAACCCATTTTGATCCATGAAATTTCACATCATTTAATGTTAAATATATCCCACGGAAGCTTTAATACCTTGATCGTTTCACACTTTATGAACGATCTTGAAATAAATTTCTCCTCATTCTCGAGGGTCGTTCTCCTGTATAAAATTCAGCTGCAGAATATTTACGCATGATAAAAAATGATTTTTCACGTGGAAAACCATAAAGCTCTGTTTTGAAACATCTTTTCTGTACCTATGACTTAAATCTTGCACAGCCAGCTTTCGTTTCACAAGATCTAAAGCAGCGCATAACATTTCTTATGTTGCATGAAGAAAGAGACCCCGTTTGTTGGACTCAAGTTGATACATGACGTATGAAAAACATAACGTTCTCGAATCCCATATAACTAACGTCCTAAGGTGGTGGAAATATGATATATTTGTTGATAATACAAAAATCTCATCTATTCACTGAACAATACAATACAAAAATCGAGAAGAAAGACAGGTTAGTCCAATATCAGTGAGACACAAAATATTCAACATTGGATTTCAAAATGCCATACCATTAAGATCCTTAAGTAACAATAATACCACAAACGGAGGATGTGTTCTAACAACTGAGGGGAAAATTAAAAAAAAACCTGCGTAAAAATTGCCAAAAACGTTTAGTTCGAAAAAGAAGGTTGCGAATAACATAATTTGACAGTCTGAGTTCACAACAGTAAGGATAAAATATTGTAAATAAATACATGATGAAAGACGTAACTTTTCAGACTGCAATTTTAAATTTGCTGATCGATCACTCAGCTGATGAGTTGCTAGCCTGTAAAATTCGAACTAATAACGTATTTAACAACGAACTTCTTTGATTCAATAAAATCAAACGTCACAAATCAGAGAAAGTTGATAAATGAGATAGGTAACTAAAACGTGTCGTGTATTACCAGGAATGAAGTACCTACATATTTTCAGAGTAGGTTACTGTAGATCGACAGCTTTGAGTTTTTATATCAACTTATCATTTCAAAAACGTGTAATAAAATGCTTTTATGAGCATCATGATGACACCATAATCTACTTACACTACTAGACGCAGACGTGAAAATTCACGTATTTTTTACTGAAGTTTTACGTTTGATTTGCCAGTGGACGCAGACTTTGCGAAGAAGTTTCCACATTGAAGGATGTGCCTTTGATATCCACAATACAATGTTTATAATTCATGTATGCCTACCGGATTTCCTATTTATTAAATCTTTAAGAGCATAAGAGAAAGACAGGCCAGGCAAGCAAGCAACAAACTGTGTATTATTATGTAGTGGAATACACGGTTTGTTGCTTGCTTGGTCCGTCTTTCTGTCACGCTCTTAAGGATTTAGAAAAGGAAAAAATCGGCAGGGTATCAGCAGTATAACCTCCGTTTGTAGTATTATTGTTACTTAAGGATCTTCACGACATGGCATTTTAAAATCCAGTGTTGAATATTTTGTGTATCACTGATATTGGACTAACGTATCTCTCTCATGTTCTTCATATTTTTGTTATTTTCTTCCCGTTAAATTTACGGCTAGCCATGTAACTTAATCATTCTTTACAGAGCAGACCACAGTAAAATGTAAGGGTATACATTATAGTCGGTAAGCTTGTCCAACTGCGCCGGATCGTCAAAATCAACTGCATTTTGTTACTAAAGTTGACTGTAATGTCATGCATAGAAACTTGCAAGTATAAATGGAAATTTTTATTGTATACGAAAGTAAATCACTTTATTATCTAGTTTATTGGTCGTGGTCGAGCATGATTACAATTATACTTCCAAGTTGCTGTCATATGCATGCGACTGAACAACTTCAATGAACGGCGGCACCTGCAGTTAACAGATCATCGGTGTACATTTTGCGCGGAGCCTCGGTTTGTATTCGGACACCACAGCGCTATCACTAACCAGGCATGTCATGGCGTGACTAAATGAGACAAAAAACACCCACACAACAAGACAGTGCATTAATTGACAAAAAAAGAGATGGAGAGCAGAACATTGCCATAAAGGACAGCGGTTGTCAGCTCATTATCAGAAGTTGCCTTGTCCAATGTTGTTTCACGCGTGATTCTTTATTTCCTTGGCATTGCAAGAAAAAACTTTCGCCTCTGGACTTCGTAATTTCTCAACCAAAGACAATAGTCCTACATTACAATTGTGACAACTTGATCCATAAGAAACCTTCCGCATAGCTAAGATTAATTATACTCGTCCACAATATTACATTATGTGCGGGATGATATTAGCGAGTGTTGTCCTCTGCGTTTGCTAAGACTTGGCTCGATCATCATGCACTACAAATAGACAATACAAACATACATTGCGTGTACAACAATAACGGATAAAGACTTCTACAATAGGCTCAATCAACTCACGGCTGCCACTTTACATAACACGTAAGAAATTAATGTTCGATGTCGGTTCATATGAGAAAATCTCCGCTTTGGACATATAATGATCCTTAGTTAAACATAATCATTTCTGACACTTCATTTGTATATTTAAGGTGTGCAACTGTAATCGTTACATATTTTACACATTAAATAACAGCTTTTAATTGCAGTAGTTTCGTTATTTGGACGGGTTTACTTTAATATTTATTTTTGTAGCCGGATAAGTGTGTTTAGGCGTTCGCGACACAATATTATTTCTCAACACTTCCTCTTGACCTCATGACACACGCGGCATTACAACCTTCTCACAAATCAATGCGGTAACATTCTTCGCGTTATTAACGTGGTAACTCCAACTCACTACGAACTTATAGGTCTGATGTGATGAAAAACACTTCTGGTGAATGCTAAATGAGGTTCATCTCAAACCGTAAAAATTTTTTTATCATCTTCAACTGATCAGCAAGTAAACGATAGAGAACTTTTGCATTTCTCCTACGTTTAGTTATTTCGAGACTTATATAATCAACATTCAACATAAATATTTATTACGGATTACCACAGTGCCCTTATATCTGTCTAATATGTATTTAAAACCTATTAGTGACGGTGCATACATTTTTCTACTCATTAAAATACTGCTGCTCATTTTAGATTGAAGTTTCATAACATCACATTCATGTTTATATGTACGTTGGAGTCTGATGCAAGTTTGGAATGCGTTATGAACGCGTCATGACCCTGTGTGGTTATGTATACAAGCAGTACATCCAAGATATCGGCCGTCTGTGCTCGTACAACTCGCACGTGGGCATTTTATGTTATATCATAGTGTGTGATCATAGTTTTTCCCTTTGTGTGGTAAAAATATTGCTAAATGAAGGGTTTACTAGTATGATCATGGTTTACATCCAAAATTTCAAAGAGTAAGTGAACATTTTCTACTCAAACTAGCTACGTAGACATTTCTACACCCTGGCACTACGGCTTGTCAGTCCACATTACTGCACCACAGATTAGGTGGCGCAGATGCATGTATATTCTCCCCATATCATTACGGCATAGGTATGTTGTAACATATGAATTTATTCCTACCTTTATGTATTTTTTAGTGAGTATTATAGATTGAGTTCTCATCATCTAACCCTTTAGCGGTGAAAAGGACCATACGGTCCTCTTTTACGGTCGTTGGGAGAATTGTTCTAATAATTAAAAAGTGAGCAATATGAGGTTGCTACTAGGTTTGAACGCGGCGGCATGTTACAGCGTCGTTCTTTTGGCTGCCTGGCTCTCAGCGTGCTTCATTGCATCAGTGTACAGACGGTCTTTGTGAGCTTAAACGTAGAAACTAGAAAAAGAAATTTGTCGCTAAAGGGTTAAGCTATGGAACTTATGATGATATTGTGTTGTTTTACCTTTACTTGTTCATATTGCTAGAGTTTTTCCAAAGGATGAATACGGATGAAATTAGTCTGCTGGACGACCTCAAAGACAATGGAGTCGTCTATACTTGTTTTCCAAAAGAAAATGAGCTCTCGGATGGTGATAGCGATAAGTCAGATGAAAAAGCAGAAGGAAATTCTGAACGATTCAGCCGACTTCTCCTCCAAGCTCCGCTTATGTTGAGCAAAATGAAAAGAGGGATGATGGAATAGTAAAGAATCTCACCTCAATAACAAAAAGGAAACCAAGAAGAATGTGGCTAAAGAAAAACCAAGAAAATTCTAACTCACGACCATTCAGCCCAATATCACCATCTGTTATGGCAGCAGAAAATCCGCACGACTTTTTTGAACTATTCTTTGACCAACAAATTTTATCAGCATTCCCCTAATGAAAGAAATGATGTTGCGTGGATATTTTGCTTCAGGAACATGCAGAGACAATAGAACTGATAAATGTCCCATAATAGGGACGAATTTTTTGAAAAATAAATCATGAGGAGCTGTTGACTACTAAATGCGCGACGACATTTTAGTGATGAAATAGAGAGATAATAAAGAAGTAACTGTTGTCTCATATTTTGATTCAACAACAATAAAGTCTCCAAAAAGGTATGATCGAAGGGCTAAAAAATATTTAGCAGTTCCCCAGCCAGCCTGCATTCAACTCTATAACTCTCACATGGGCTACGTCGATGTGATGGACCAGGCTGTTAGCACATACAGACTAAGAATGAGTCAAAGAAAATGGTAGTGACTAATATTTTCGTACATGCTATCTGATGCAGTGAATAAGTATTTTAAACTAATGAAAAAGAAGAGCACTTCAATGACTCAGTAGGAATTCATAAAAGCCCTGACCCTTTTTTTGCTGTAAATCTTACGGACAGTGCAATATTCCAGGCAAAGAGGTAACTTTTCAGCCGACAGACATTTCAAGATATGATGGCGAGAATCACTGGATTGTAATGTAAACTAGTAAAAGTGTGCATCATTCATGTGCAGGAAATCTGAAATAGGCCTGCATCGACGATGCTTTGAAAGTTATCACAAGGCTTCCTAAATACATACAAGCTTCATCATACATGGTTGATGGTATGAATATAAATACTACTAAAACTTTTATTATATAATGTTATATCTCCAACTATAATTACGATCAGTAGCCAAAGAGAATTTATTGCGCCGCTTAAATGCATACATTGATAGAGACTCGATCGTGAGTTATATGTTACCTAAATTGAACGTCAAACAGCCATTAATTCAACCGTAGATTTTTTAAAGATTTTTCGCCTAAATGCTTGTGCGTAGATTTTTTGACGTGACGTTATCTTAATTTCTATCCACACAATCTGTATGAAATTTATAGTGTGACTTCCTTTGTACAGGGAGGATTTCCATCAAGTTTCATCATTCTAGCGCCATTTTTCAACTTTCGGCCGAAATGGGTTAATTCTGCATGTATTCATTTGATGACTTACTTCTCTATACTGATATTCTATTTACGGTGTTGCAGAATTAGTGACAAAAATCACGACATTAACAAAAACGCAAAAATGGGTAAAAGAACAAAACACAACATTTTAAAATAAATTTTACTCAATTTCTTATTAACTTCTAAAGAACCAGATACATATCAAAAATTTATCTATCTGCAAGTACATAATAATTAAAGGATTACACGTAAAACTAATACTTGTTACTATTGATTTCGGGGATAATATATGGAATAACTTTATTTCAGCCTCTTTTCTCAGCATGATATTCGCCATCTTCAACATAGCTGATTTTACGAGTGTTTTACCAATGGTGTGTGGTTTGCCCTGCTTTGCGATCAGCTAAGCAACTTCGGACGATGCTGTGAGGATCGGTTTGTTGATGAGTACAAAGCCGTGAACAGGCAGAGTAGCCTTTTCATCGAATCTGGCTCTCTTCATCTTGAATTCAGCGAGCGTTGTGTTCTCGTATTTTCTATCTCTATGCATCTTAAGGAAATGTTTTCTTAGTTTTGCCAGTGCTAGACTAGAATAGCCTAACTTGGCATTTCAAATCATGCAGTTAGGACGCTGACTTCCATCACGTTCCGTTATACATATGAATTCATATTGTACATATTCATTCAACCATTTTCTTTTTTGCTTGACATAGTTAGTATAAAGGGATTAAAATATTAAGAAATAAATCACAAGACGCACCATCACGACAGTCACAAGTCGACTACTGAGCGCACCAAATTCCCTGCAGTACAGATTGGCGAAGCGATGTAGCGTGATCATCTGCAGCCAATGATGGCCAAGCAGGGCGTGTCATCACGAATCAAATGAGTCGGATGTGTATGTCTTGACCTCCGTCGAACCCCTGAGACTGACTCACAGAACCCATGGGGTTCGATCGAACCCAGGTTAAGAGCCACTGATCTTAATGATACTTCTTTTTGGAACCTAATGTTGTATATTGTGTATCGATGATACTGGACTAACCTGTTTTTCTTCTTTATTTTTTATTGTATTGTTTAGTGACTTGATGAGATGTTTGCATTATCAGCAAATATATTCCCTCCAACATAGGATTTTAGTTATGAAGGATTCGAAAACGTAATGTTTTTCATATCATGCATCAACTTGATTGCAACAAACGGGTTTTTTTCCTTTCTTTATACAACACAATCAATGTTTTACGCTGCTTTAGATCTTAAGAAACGAAAGACAGCTAAGCAATATTTGGGTCATAGCTAGGGGAAAGATGCTTCAAGACAAAGCTTTACGGCTCCCATAGTAAGAATATTTTTTTATTATGCGTATATATTCTGCAGCTAAATTCTATACAGGAGAACGACCCTCGAAAATGAGGAGAAATTTATTTCAGGACCATTTTCAAAGTGTGAAAGGATCAAGGTATTAAAGCTTCCGTAGAAAATCTTTAATATTAAATAATGTGAAATTTTATGGGTCAAAAAGGGTTCGAGCTTGAAGGGTAAATTAAGATGGTTACTTAACTCGCTAATTAAATATCATCATGACATTAACGACTGCTGTTGAAAATATGTAATATTTAGCATCTTGATGTTTCGATAGTAAGAAAGTATGAAATGAGAGTGAACTGCGTTTGACAGATCTGAACACTGCCATAAATTTATAATCGAATTAAGTACTGATTAAATGATTTGCTTCAGGGACTTGCTCCACAACCAGTTACAGTGAACACCCTGCGTATCAGGAACTGGGCCACTGCACACGAGGAATGAATGAAACTCTGTTTGAACGAATAGTTTTATTAGATCCAAATATCTTCCAATATAATAATAATAATAGAGCCAATACGATAAAATCTGGCAGTTTCACTAACTGCACAACTTAGGTTTTAGCACACCCTTGTCTAGCTGTAAATTTATTGTTGAAGGCACCAGCCGGTAGCGAAAAAATATTAAATCAATAAACATTATTGCCTTGTTAGTGAAATGAAACCATTGTAATTAAAAACAGGCAATATAGCATAAATCCTTTAAAGATCATCAAACGGAACACTAAAAATATTGCCTATTCTTCACGAATGCCTATGAATACAAACTGAAATTCAAGGTGGAGATGTAAAACAAACCTTCAGCATTTTCCTCATGGTTTTGGGACTTTCCCCCCGTTGAATTTACGGTTAGCCAAACAACTTGACCATTCTCTTCCGGGCAGAGCACAGTAAAATGTAAGATCATACGTTATTGCCAGTAAGCAGGTTTGTAAGCAGGTTCGCCGGATCGTAAAAATCAATCGCGTTTTGTTAATGAAGTCGACTATAATGTCATACATAGGAACTTGTGAGTGTAAATACAAACTGTTATTATAAAAGAAAGTAGAACACATTGCAATCTAATTTCTTGGCCGTGGTCGAGCACATTCAGAACTAAACTTCCTAGTTGTCATGAGCGCGCGACTGAACAACTTCAATGAACGGCGGCACCTGCAGTTAACAGATCATCGGTGTAAATTTTGCGCAGAGTTACGGGTTGTATTCGGACACCACAGCACTTTCACTAGCCAGGTATGTCATGGTGCGACTAAATGAGACAAAAAATCCCACACAACAAGACAGTGCATTGAATGACAGAAAAAAGAGATGGATAGCTGAACATTGTAGTATAGAGCAGAGGTAGTCAGATTATTGTCGTAAACCACATTGATTTTCGAGGAGTGATTTTTTACTTCAATATTTTCTAGGCAAAAACATGGTAAAATTCAGTGAATCATCGCACGTTAACAAGCCTGTGGTCAATGAAAACTTGTTGCAATTTTCGACATTGAAGATTGTGAATTGGAACAGTTTGGCCACAAATTTTACGAGAGACATACACCGCACCTGAAACTTCGATGCGGGGGATTTGATCTCTTTTTTGATTCTAAGAAACTTGTAACATTATTTATCTTGTGCTGTTAGACCATGTAATGAGCCATCACTCGATTGAGTTGTTTTTAAAAACTAATATATCTGGCTACCGTCGATTCCCAGATAAGACTGTTCGAACATGCACGTACGGGCATATGCTGCTGGCCTCACTTAGTTATTGCAAAGAAAGTTGCAAGAAGAAAAGCGACAGCCTCATGTATCCTATGCATGCTATTTGATTGCTTTATTGAGGTCAGCCTCGTTTTCTAAGCACGAATGCGACAAGATGGCATCGAATTTGATTTATTAGGATAAAGTGTAGTTTACACTGAATAGAAAACAAGAAGGTGATGAAACGTAACACTAAGTGACGAACAATAATAATAGAAAACGTCATCAAACAATCAAATTTACTCAGCAACCCATATTGTACGCACAATGTGGGAGCTGTGCGCCACGACATGCATTCAAGATGCTGTCTGTTTGGTGCCTGTAGAAATATACTGATGAAACTCAACAGAGTATTTAACCCACAAAGTTTTACAACTCATCACTCAGTAGTCTAAATATGAGCAATAACACAAGTGCACAACCACAATTCAAGCAACTCAAATTCATGAACGTGTTCAATAAACTAACATTTCGGGTCACTAAGGTGTCTGCCACAAAAGCCTATGGTAACAGGAGCCGCATCATCACCTGGACAACATCACACAAATTCACACACAAAAACGAAGAAAAAGTTCATGACACTCGTGAAGGTGGTCACGCGCAAGATGCTGCCGCAACTGCAGGGAGAGAAGAAGAAAAGGGGAATAGCAACATGAAGAAATTCCTACTCTCAACTAATGATCTAAACTTTCAAGAGATTCCAATATCCTTCCTCAGGATATTTTTCGTTAACACCCAGCGAACAGATGCTGCTGAACGAGAGTGGTGACAATTTCACTTTAGCTTGTTCACACACTTTCACGACAATACTTTATAGCAAATCTGCATATTAACGTGGTTCTGCACAAGAAACTGTAGCATATACCTAGAAGAAGAAACTTGCATCTGAATTTAAGGGGTGATGACACAAAAGCATCTTTATGGAGCGCTGGGAGTAACGCAGACGCGCCTTGAGAGACGCCCTTACAATAGCCTCCTCCAACTTCCTCCTCTCAGTCTCATGTGATGTAAACACGAGAAGATCTAAACTAGTATTTGCCTTCCTTCCGGCAACGAGTTCAACTAAAGCCTTTCAATCGTCGGTGGAAATTGCAGTCTTGAGCGTGATTTACTGAGCTGGTTGACATCAGACGCACACCAGCTCGACTTCAAATTGGATTTCCTGGTAAATTTGTTCAATTGACGCACGATTCATTTTTTCATTAGGTAAAATTTGTGTGGTCAGGCTTTTTCAAGCATTTAGCTCAATAACTCATGGTGCTTCTGTCAAATGCTTGAGAGAACGAATTTATATCACTAGCCTATCTTCTCTTTATTTTTATCAACAAACTACCCTCGTTTGCTATGTCATTCACCTCCCCTTCTTTCAGTTTTATTATTAACCAACTCTTCATTAAGTAATTCCATTAACGTGTCTTCACTCTTCTTTTTGTCTCATTTGTTAATTGATTATTCATGCTGTTCTTCTGGGAAGAAATTTCATGCCATTCAGAGACTAAAATTGTTATCACTTGATCTTTTAGAAATGAGCAAATGGTTTCATGGTAGCAAAGTTATTTTAATTGCTGTTAAATAAAACTTTTTAAGCTACGAACAAAATCCTGATATGAGCGACTGTCATATCCGGTGTCACCAGATGGACGCGCTGTCCGTAGCATCACTTTGAAGACTTCAAAGTTGTAGAGGTGTTCCTTTTCACTCCGAACGTGTGAACACGCAGCTGAATACGCTTTTTGGTGTTGCCTTATGTTTCTGCACTGAAAGGGTGTACGTTGTGTATCCCCTGAGCTGAAATAAACGAAAAAAACAGTTTGAATATATAGAGACGCAACTTGATGATTCAGTAAATTACCTTGGAGGAAAAATGTTCTAGAAATATTTGATAGAATAGTAATATTGTTATGCCAACATTTACCTTGCGCTACAGAAAATAGAAACTATTTATATTAAGATGAAGTCCAGCTTCAGAATGTGTGGTAAATGCTTGGTCATGTGGTGATGCAGTGATGCATGGTCGTGTGATGATACAGTGATGCTTGATCAGATGGTGATGCAGTGATGCTTGATCTGGTGGTGATGCAGTGATGCATGGTCGTGTGATGATACAGTGATGCTTGATCAGATGGTGATGCAGTGATGCTTGATCTGGTGGTGATGCAGTGATGCTTGATCTGGTGGTGATGCAGGGATGATTAATCTGATGGTGATGCAGTGATGCTTGGTCTGGTGGTGATGCACTGATGATTCTTCTGATCTTTTTACATTTCTCGTTGCTCAGCTGCACGTTCTTTACTTTTATTTCTGCTCAGCTGTATTTCCAACATTGTTTTTCTCTGTGTCTCACTTATTTTCAAATTTGTCAAAAAATCTACGATAGCATCAGTACCATGAATAGAGATCAATCTTTGTGATAGCATCAGTACCATAAGTAGAGATCAATCTTTGTGATAGCATCAGTACCATAAGTAGAGATCAATCTTTGTGATAGCATCAGTACCATAAGTAGAGATCAATCTTTGGGATAGCATCAGTACAATAAGCGGATATCGATTCTGAAGCATCAATGCCAAATAAGGTTTGTTATTTTCTGTAGCTTTGACAATATAATTCTTTTGAAGAAAGCATTGTTGTTTCTGATTACTTTGCTTCATAAATAAGAATGTTTTATATGTATGGAAGAAATAGCTCGATATTCTTTATTGAGATTTTTTCATTCATATGTAATTACGAAGTGTAAGTGCGAATATTAGTTACAGCTCTGTGAAAATTTGTGATGGTACAACTTTAAACTTTTAACTTGATACAAATTCATTTAATAATTTTCATGGGTTTCAATTTTTACCTGCCAAAGCACAGTAACTTTTTAATTTTTATTTCAAAGTTACTTTGCCTGAATTAAATATTTTGTTTTTGTAATAACAACTTCAACATGTTATAAAAGTTCTCAAGTCCTGGAACTATCATCACTGTTTTCATCATGAGTAAGAGCCTGAAGCTGTTGAATTTATTTACGAACGAACAGCATTGAAAATATTGAAAACAAACAAGTTGTGACACTCTTATTTTAAAGGATTCTTTGCAAGGGGTTACATCATTGCATATGCCGACAGTGAACTGAAACTTTTGAGCAAAGATTTCTTAGTACGAAGTCAGGGAGATTTTATCCCCATGCGCTTTTACTGATGACATCCTAATGCATGACAGCAATGCCTGCACTGAAGCCAGTGCTTGATCAGCACCTGGACACAATACAAATGCCAGATAGAAGTACTTTCTCGAATTTTAATATGCTGAACCATGTTTTCTTTAACTAGGGTTGTTCTACAAGATCACCGCAAGTCAAGAGAGGGTAATTTCCCCCTCGCCCCTTCCGTCACATTTATTGGAGGATTTCTTGCATGATTTTCCCTTAAAGTGATAGTTATGCTGTTGAGGACGGGCTTGATTGTTAAATTAAAACAGAAATACCTAAGTTGTACTTCTATTCAGTTTTTACCCATGTATGATT
Organism: Trinorchestia longiramus; assembly: GCA_006783055.1. NCBI lineage: Eukaryota > Metazoa > Arthropoda > Malacostraca > Amphipoda > Talitridae > Trinorchestia > Trinorchestia longiramus. Next base: position 120,131 of record VCRD01000257.1, read on the forward strand.
TTACATAAATTGTCAATTATCGTCTTCACATAAAAAGGTCACAATCATTATCTGTAAGTGATAACAAAGACTTTTCACTTTCTCAAAAAATTATTACTCCTATGAACCAGAAAATTATGCGCACGTAATACATATACGTCTGACATCATCTGCATGAAAGTGTAGTGAAATGTGAATAATGTAATTTCTTCAATACTTTTCGAGAAACGAAGAACTTTAGTAATGGCAAAAACAAACCAATGACAGAACCAGACTGATGAATGTGTCATTATTCATTTGGCATATTTTATGCGAGCATGTCATTTTCTGACTACCATAAGCATCTGAAGACTATTTTAGTGACGCAAAAAAAATTCGTTGGGCGAAATCTATACATACATAAAGCCCATCAGAACTAGGATTGCATGAGCTCGAGGTAATTGTCTCATCGCTTTGAAGGGACGACCCAGTGAGCGTTGCGTTGAATCCGTGGCATCCGTCATCAAGCTTCGGGTCAGAAAATTCACAAATAACAAAATCCATAATATCTTCACAACTTTCAAGGGTGACTGTGCATTCATCAGGAATCTCATTAGGATTGTCGATGCATCCAAGCCCCTCGTGGCTATACAAATACAATCCACGAGCCTGCGATTTGCTTGGCAACTGAATCGCGTTGCCACATTCGTTAACTGAAAAATAAAATATAAAACGTTTTAAAGAGCAAATATTCTCTGCATTATATTTCGTCCCATTTCTTGGAGTAGTAAATTTATATTTCCCATGAATGGCTCAATTTTATAATTGCACTTATCGTACGGCCTTTATCATTCAGTTCGTTAGAAAGATTTTTATCTAACTTACTTGACGACTAAAGGGCCTCATTCTATACATAGAATGTATGTGTTACATAGAAATTACATTTTATCACCATACTTTTGAAAATGAATTGTTAAAGTGCAAACAAAATATTCATATTCAGCTTCATTGCGTGTGAGTGTGATGCATTTGCGTGCACATAGCGAGGAAATTATCCGTATGCTCACCAGAGTGCAATACTTTTAGTCATTTCTTAATCTTCAGTGCTCCTATGATTCCAAAGCCTCTATGTGTTATTAAATACATGAGAAGAAATTTAAAACTCATTTTTTCCACAAGAAACTTAATTTAACAAATTTAATTACATATAGCAGAAAAAGAACAAAAATATTCCTACAGTTACAGCACCGAAACAATATACGAATAATAATAGTGAATAGCGTGACCTTTCACCGGGGTAACTTCAATCAAACAGCTTTCATATTATTCACTCAATTTGGTACATGTTGGTGTTCAGATATTTTTCTATTCATTAATGGCTACATGTTCTAAATTTTGAAGATTCGTTAGAGCCGGTCGATGTATTCGAACTTTCAATTCTCACCATAGATTTTTTAATGGATTCAACTCAGGACGCATCGAAGGCCAGAGTAAAAGCATAATTTTATATTTCTGTAGCCATACAGTCAGATTTAGACGTATGTTTGGGGTCATTGTCATGCTGGAATTCTAACCACAGGCCGATCAAAATATTTAGCGCAGATAAATTGATATTTTCATTCAGTATTTTCAGTTTCATTACTCTTTTGATTGTAACTAAATTACCATTCCCACTTGAGCTAAAACAACCCAAAAACATCAATCAACCACTTCCATGTTTAACTGTTGCATTCATGCAATGGAAAGCCTCACGTTTGTGATGCCATATCTTTTTTATAACATTATTTCCATATAACTCAGTTTTTGTTTCATCATTTCAAAGTACTCGTTCTCAGAAGCAATATTTTGTCCAAGAAAGTTTTGGCAAAAGTGAAATGTGCTGAAAGATGATGTGGTTTGTGATGAGGCATCTGTCGTGGTCTATGTCCATGTAAGTCATTCCTATACAAACAACGTTGACAAACCCGACTTATTATTACCATTTAGTTTACTCTGATCCTAACATTATAAAATAATCGTACATCATACCTACGTTGGATCAACTAACTTTGCGACATTGTTTACGAGTTGTTCCTGGTGACAATTTCGACGGTCTTCCACGCCCAGGCAAAGTAGTCCTAGTACTAAAATTTTTACATTTTTATGACGTATTGTACGGTAGATCTAGGAATAGCTAAGCCTTTTGGAATAATTCCATATACATAACCGAACTTGAGAGAGTAAAAAAAGAATAAAATCCTTTGCCTCAAGTCAACGCTGAACTCTTTTTGTCTTAATTATCCTGCCGTCAAAGTGACCATAACAATTGTAATGTTTATTGCACCATGTTATGTTCATTACTTTTCTAGAATATTCTGGTAGATATATATTGTACAATGCTCTGTGCACATAAAAAAGTGAGTTTCGTATAATTACATGAATCGATGCCTTCAGGTGAAAGTTTATTGTTGTACCAATACATTTGTTCATTAATTTTTTACATGCTGTTCTCGTTAAATTTTTAAATTAGATCTATCGTTCTGAAAACTGAGTTTTAATTTTTTTTCATATATTTAATAACGTATGAAGTTTCGAATCAAACAAACTTTAAATTATAAAAAAGGATGAAAAGTACTGTACATTGGTAGGTGTACGAATAATTTCGTCGCTAATAATCAATTGTTATCGGGCACATTTGCTGGAATTTTCTTGAATTTTAATAAAAAGAGAAGAGCAAAACACACTGATAAAAACTTCATTATAATGCAAATGTTTCGCGCTAACACCCATCATCAGCTTTTTTTTAAAGAAAATCTAACATATGTACACCACTGAAACAAAAAAAGAAAAAGATGTACGAACATAAATTTAGAAGAATAGCCAAAAGAGATATGACAAAAACACAACTAAGAACCTATAATGGGAAGGGGGTATGAGCTTCACTGGTTGTTAAGTGATGGCTTGCATTTAAAAATGAAAAGAGACTCTAAAACTCTAAACACTTGAAGCTGCACGTACTACTTTGAAATGACTAGAATGGGGTATCGTATTACAAGTTTTTGCATGATCGCGAACAGCAGAATGAGACGGAGCTAGATTGGCAGAGCATTTTGGAGTTAGTTACCGCACTGGTGCTCGTCTGACCAGTCCGTCTCATTCTGCTGTTACTGTGGTTTTACACAGTTTTCATTCAATAAAATTAAATGCAGAGACTTTATCAGTCGTATAACATTAAAAAGTACGCATTCCTGAGGCTGACTTTATTTCCGCCTCTACTCATCGTAGTCTCATTCTCTGTGCTGATGTTTCTTACAATTAGTAGTACTAGTATTAGATACCAAACAAATAAATTAAATTAGAAACAAAACAAATTTGTTGAAATTAAATTAGAAGCCATAGGTCTACATTTTGCTGCTGCACTTGAAAATGGATCAGAGTAAAGTTTACTTTCATTTTGATTACCGTAATTTATATATTTAGATGAGTAGAAAAACGAATTTTAAAAATATTTTTCGAATGAAATGATTGCTACATTACTCACAGAAGTACGCAACGGTGTTTTTGTATTCGTAAAGCATCGAAGCGATGCGTATTGGGAGGCCGCTGTCCGCCAAGCAAGAGAGTAAGTCAACAGCCAAGTGGCTGGGTACGAATATCTCTCCGTCCTCGCGCGTTATGGAACTTTTAAAGGCGAGTATTAAGTTGAGAGGTCCTTGGGGTCCTGAAAGCGGCACTCACAGTAAGTCTCCCTAAGACACTTTTATAGAAATTCATGAGTTATTATGTCCACTGCCGTACAGAACGAAAAAAAGTGTGCATAATATTCGTAAAAAGCCCTTGTAGGCGGCACTTGTGACTGGTGTAGACACACGCAACAAACTCATTGTTTGGAAAATTCCAGATTGTCAAAGTGTCAGAACAATCGAGTTTTGATTTGAATCAACTGTTTATCTACTAGGTAATATTTCGTACCATTTCAGTACTTTGAGCTATTTGAAACAATGCGTATGAATGAAAGAGTAGCAGACGGAAAAATGAACTAACATTTTATTAATGTTTGGGCATGCACACAAGAATGTTTGATATCCTTTCTTAGTAAAAATAATTAACTAACAAATAACTCTGACAACGCATGTTAACGTCATTGGGTAGACACTGTTAATAAATTTGACTGAAGGTAACGCAATAGCAATGTCTGAAACAAAATTAAAACATCCTATTTCAAATTAATAAATCATTATTTCACAAAGATCATAAAATGATATTATCAACATGTTTTAAATGGAATCGTTTCGAGTTTGACTTCGTCATCACTTCACTAAACGATATTGCCATCGGAAATAATTACAACATAAGAAGTAAAAAATTTGGATGTATCATTTCTTTGCTCACTTACTGTAAGGAAAGGAAATAAGATAACATGGTAAACTGCTGAGTGTGAAAGAGATAGTTTACTGTGGGTCCGACAGCCTTAACCACTATGCTCAGATCAATTATCTACGGCACATATTAGTTCGCCTATTGTATTCACTTTTCTTCAACAATCTTAAGTGCAAAGTGTAGTAGAAGATCAGAAATAGCTTAGGGATCAGAACACACATTGTTTTTATCACAATAATTCTAAGTATTTCACGAAATCTTGTTTGCAAAAAATATTTGTTCATATCACTTAGTTCAATGGTCCCCAATTCCAAATCGATCTGATGCATTGAACTGCTATTGCCACTCGTGAGCATAATCTTGGCCATGACCAGCATTTTTCTTGCTGCTCGAAAATGATCTTTAATTCCACTAGGATAAGGGTAGAAGCTGAAGGCTAAATTAGGTAGAATGAAAATAATAGATAGTGAAATTGATATGAAAAGCATGGAACTCTGAATGTCAAGCTTCTCGTTTAGTTTTCATGGGGTCATGTAAACGAGCGAAGAATAGGAACTCGTCAAAACTTTGCAGGTATGTGGGACAAGTAAATGTATGAGATAGAACTGCAGGAGCACCTGCGGTGTTTAGATTTGGTTTCGAAAAATTGGATGAAGGTCTTGTAATAAACAAGTGTAGACTCCGTTATATAGTCTGTGTCCGTCGTGGTGGGGCCACAAACCAGACTTATTATCCACATTTAGGTCACTTTGATCTTAAAATTATAAACTAGTCGTACATCATACCTACATTGGATCAACTAACTTAATTTTCAATAATTATGTACTAAAATTAGCTCGTGATAAAATAAGCTTACATAAAATAGACACAAAAAGGTTAAAATGCTCAAAGATGGATATTTTGTTACCCGTTTCAAAAGCTGCCTATTATTTCGCATCAACTCATTACATTCTTTTGAACAATCATTTGAGAACAAAGCATCATAAACCAAACACAATTACCTTCACCAAGAGCAGGGTAGAACTCGTTATACTCTCCTGGCTCTATGAAAGAGGTCAGCATGTACTGCCTCGCTGGAAATTTACCCTTGACCTCTATCATTTCGTATGGAAATTCGTCTGTAAAACAAAAATGAGGAAATTTTCCGTTAGTTCATGCAATAAATCAAGGAAAGGTATCGTTACTTAGAAAAGAAAACTGCATTAAGTGAATGAAATAAATGGAGTTAAAAAGTCTAACCAGAACAAAGTATCAAAATATAAGGGCAAATTTTTTGGAGTTTGTCTAAATGAAGTTTAACTTAAAAATCCATTTTGATAGCTACTCATTGAACAGATGTGTCTTTTGTTAAATAAAAAGGCAATATCAAGAAGAGAAAAATCATTCATATGTTGTCAGAGAAGTAATGTATTATGATACAGCAGCATTTTCAATTGAATATTTATAGATATTTTTATTAGCATGGTAATGCCTTCATTGAAATTTCCAATTATTTCACCTTTCAGGAACCATAAGAGGGAAATCATTACTCTTATGGAACTGACTGGATTAGCTTCATGATTCCAGTACGCAGTTTTAAGCGCACGGTATTGCCTGCTTTTTTCAACAGATATCCAACACGCAATTTGCTGTGTTCTCTATCACAGCTCACCATCATCATGTTTCACAACCCATACCCAAACTATATCTCTATTTCTCGCAAAACTCTAAACTCTATTTCTCGCATAATTTTCAACACTTTGTGGAATTTCACATTGATTTTTAGACTACCGTGTACATATGTCTACGTTTATGTGCATGCCTTCACTTGTGTATCATTCAGGGTGATTTAGTAGTTCTGTGACTGAATAATATTGAGCATATAAGAGCGTTTCCTTACGAGAGTCAGTCAAAAAGGTCGAAAATGTATTCTCACAGAATGGATTTCATATTTCATTTCATTAACATGGAAGTTTGCTCACTACATAGTTCAACAGTGGTAAGTTTAATGAAAAATATCGAATCAGTCAGCTCACAGCTCGCTGGAGGCCAAAATGTGCTGTTTAACTATCAGCTGAGCTCCGTAGGACAGCTGACATTTTTTCAAGTTTTAGGATTCAAAGTAATGAAGCAGAGCTTCTTTCTCCCGCTGTAACGCGAAAAAACAAGCATCTCTCAGAAAACCAGGAACAAATAAAATTCATACATTAGTTTGTAGAGAAATAAAATAAATCATACAAAGTGAAAACAGAGAGGCCTTTCCGAGAATTGTCAGTACGGTTTTCTAGGATATATATATATATATATATATATATATATATATATATATATATATATATATATATATATATATATATAAAGAGCGATATATTTTAAACGACAGGGTCCTTCTTCGTGGTGATGACGCTGTAGTTCATCTGTCAAGAATTTCCTATTTTCAGTTAGGAACAAAATTTGTACGCCTTTTTTCATTTGAGATATCGTTTTTTAATGTTTTTTTCAGTCCCAGAGCTTAAAAAAACATTGAAAACAAAATTTAGTTTCCAAATCAACATGGTGTTTCATAAACATTTACCAACCGAATATTTGTCATTATTAAAAAAGACTTGAAGTAGGGCAACATATGTTTGAATGTATGTTACTGACATATCATGACAACTAGATTTCAAAATGATTTTTTTGCATTTACAACATTCTCCAAAAGACTGGCAACTGAGTCGCATGAACGCCGTGCTACTTCATCACCCAATGCAGACCATGAAGCAAGAAGGGCATCTCTCAGAGCACCGACATTTGAGTAGGACTTGCTCGAGTCATCCTTTTTGTAGATGGACCAGATAACAAAGTCCATTGGGTTGATGTCTAGACTTGACGGATGCCACGTATTTCTATCCCAAGACCCGCTGAAATGATCTTTGCGCCACTGCTGAGTCAAACTTTACGCGTGGGACGGAGTACAGTCCTGAGTGAAAACGTGGAGGTTTCCTACACTTTTGGAGATCTGCAGTAACACTTTATGTGCAAACATTTTGCTTGCGTGTTCACATTGATATCCTCCTCGATGAAGACTAAAACAGACTTTTATGCAGAGACCGCGGCTCACACCATCACTCCGGCATGTTTCATGCAGCGGAAATGGGCACGGCTATCTTCAGGCACACTCCCTGCAGCACGTGTATACAATCTATTATTCTGAATGTTATTAACTGTTTTCCCGATGAAGATCTTCACGTTGGCCCTAATGGAGACATGGTCACAAACGCTTTGGATAGCCGCCAACACTATTTTGCCTCTGTCATGTATTTTATACCTGGAAACTGTTGAAAGTAACTGTTTGGATTGTTTTTTGTATCCAGTAAGCCTTAATTCATTTCGAAATAACGTGTGCATAGATAATGATGAAATCCCGAGCCGTCTCTCTGTTTCCCTCATGTCCCCCAAGGATTTTGCTTCACTCTCTTCACAACCGCTTGCACAACTCGTTTGGTGTGAATAGAACGCTTTCGATCAGGCGTAAGCATGCTGGAGATTGAATCAGTCTCTGGATATTGTTTCCATACGTTGAATACAGTTTTACGATGCACTCCAACTGCTTTATTATATCACAGTTGCTCATTCCAGTAGTTTTTAATGCAACGATTTTATTACATTGTGTCTGAGACGCAATTTTGTTTGAAATACTATTTACAAACCAACTAAACAAAAGACACGCGTGCATAAGACTTGAAGAACGCTATGCGTAAATTTTAGCATTTTTGTGGTCATTCTATTTTATGGCGCTAGTTAGAAAAGTGGGTAAATATTTATAGGATACCCTATAGTAACAAACAATCTGAAGAAAGAGCTTCATAATTCAGTATAAAAAGGTTACACGGATCGAAACATTATCTTCATGGGTGAACTGAGTAAATGGCACTAAAGACATGGAATAACGTTTATTGCTTGAACAAAAATTTCTTCGTCACATTGTACAATAGACACCGACTGTTATATATGTTCCGGAATTTTCGTAAGGTTTTGATTGAAACCTTATCTTCAAAAGTCAAAAGACATGAGATAATCTCTACTGTTTAAACAAAAACTTAATTTTTACGTTGCACAAAAAACAACAACTGTCATAAATGTGTTGGAACTTTCCGATTACCCTCCGATGTGTGTGCTTACACGTTCCAACAAGTTTGCATAGTTTTTCATGCTCATATGAATGTGAAAGTATGCATCCCTTGCATTATTTACGCTAAAAACCACGCATCAATATATGGATGTTGAGCCTCACCTAAGATGAGTGGCGTTCCCTCTTTAGCGAATTTGCCCGGCAGTACGAAGATAGCGAGGCCGTCGGTCGCGCATTTACAGGACGGGGCTCCGAGTTGGTAGCCAGTGCAGCTGCCGTCAAATACAAACGCGTCCAATCCTGCAAAAACGTCAAGCATTGTTGTAGTATGTTATAACGGAGGAAATGTACTTGGAAGGTTAATAATAAAATGGTTCAGAAGTGTTAGAAAACTTATTTCTGTGATCATAATAAGAAATTTCATTTATGATTTTTCTCCTACGTATATCTATGTCACATGTCCAGTCTTTTAAATAATTAATATTTTGCCCCAAAAAGCTCCACTGATGTTCTGAATGTCTCTTCTTTATTTAAGAATGTTCTTTTGTGTATAAAAAGCTCAAAGTGCCAAAATAAGTGTAATCAGTAGGAGAAAAATAAGAAGAATAGGGACGATATTGCAAAATCTCATCATTGGAGCTCCGAAATTTTTGCACAGTAGAGTCAGCAGTGTGAGGACGTGCGTTGTCGTGAAGCAACATTGGGTCATCTCCGTTCGCCAGTTTAGATTACTTCTTTTTCAAATTTCAATGCACAATATCCATTTTGTGGTAAAACTATATTTCTGCTATAGTTTTATCTTGTTACAGAAAATGATAGTGAATAACACCCAACACAGGCAGCCATACAGTGACCATTAAATTCCCAGGGTGCGGTGGTTGTTTTGGATAGTATTTTGTGTCTCTTCAGCATCTATATTTTAAGCTGTTTTCTTGCTAAGGTCAAAGAGAACCTACTTCTCAAAACAGGTCATGAGTTAACTCAAAAATATTTTGTTTTCTGTCCAGAAAAAGAAATATACTTCGATGCACCAGTTTTTAGTCTCGTATAGTTGATGTAAAACAAACTTATCCATTTCTTGAATTTTCCATCTTATTTAGGGTAACGAAAAACAGTTGTGAGAGATGTTTTGATTTCTAATGAAAGTTTTCTGATCGTTGGTATCAGATTTTGTTCATTTTCAATATTCAAGTACTCATGACAACTAATTGATTTTAGCCCGTCCATTTTTCTATCTTCAAGGCTATCATGTTCACGCAAAGTCCTGACGACTTTGAATGACAACAATAATTGAGTCAACACTATATTAGTAATATAAATTCATATATGTCGTGTACATTCTGCCTGTGTTTACTTGCTTCGTTTAAGTATACATGGACATATATCTCTTTAAGAACACCATATAGTCAGATCAATACAGAGGAACCTAACCCTTTTTTAGCGAGAGAAGTGGCACAGCCGTAAAATAATATCATACCTGAATTAAATTATACACGTATGAACTGTGTTAAACTGTTGAGAAAGTTGTGTGATATGAACGATTACCATTCATCATTCTGTTATTATTCTGTACAGATAACCAGTTTGTATCAGAGGAAAATTTCTACTACTTTCAATAAAAAAACCGGCCTCATCTTCCTTAAAAAACTAAAAATAGCTGAAAAATTATAAATGCAGGAATATAGAAAATTGACACGGTCCTAATTGAATCCTGTCAAGCGTCCAAAAGGACTATAAGCAGTATTTTACAGTTACATTTGCGTACGAGCGCGTTAGACGTTATTCTTCCTCTAATTAATCAATCTCCTCACCTTTTGTGGCCGCAGCTTGTGCACACGCGCCGATGTTGGTGCTGGGGAGGTCGACAATCTCATTGGAGTTTTGAAGGCGCTCTTTGGTCACAGTCGTACGGTGGTACACCTGCACAAGTTTTCCTCATAAATGTTTGCTTGGCAATGTGCTTATGGTCATCTTGTTGACAACCCATCTTAAGACCTTGATTGACTCGCAATACCTGCCTCAACACTGACACAGTTAGTCTCGTATATACTACAAGGTGTCTATGAAACTTTTAGCAAACGCCGAAAAAATCATGATTTTTACTCACAAAATTATGGAACAAATAACTCTTGTTCAATGCTACATAACACCCGACATTTTAAGCATCTATCAATGTTTAGATGAGTATAAGGGATATTTTTCTTTCAATTAACTTCCCACATATGCCTCATTTTTGTCGAACAATTTCTCCGACCGAGTAATAAGTTGCCTATCAAATCAACCTCGCCGCGCTCACAGCCCCAACCTCTCCCTCTCGACTAGTTTTGGGGAGATGGACAACGAAAGACATCGACAATTGAAGATTTGAATAAACTTGTAAACAAAATTAAAGGACAGGTGAAAAAAGAAGAAGGGAGTAAAGGAGAAGGGATTAAAGGAACAGTATGATGTACAGTTGCTAACTTCAACCGAAGACTTCAAATCTGCGTTCATATCGTAAGAATGAGCCCCATTTTGATGACGTGACTGATATCTCCACATTTAATCCAATTAAACCACAGACGTGTCCTATGCATATTTCTTTAATTCACAGTTATAAATGTTTAATCATGTATGTGGTTCAAAGTGTTTAAATTGTTAACAACTTTACAAACGCTCTATACAACCAACTCAGTTAATGCATCTAATGCTTCAAAAAGTTTTTTGGGGGAACATCCCATGGAATAATTGTAATCTTCTTTTCATTAATGGAACATGAATATTTCAGATTGATTATGCAAGAAGTCACCATAATCAAAATTTGCAAAATGATGTTCATGAAAAGACATACAAGAAAAACTGCAATCGAACGATGTATGTAGAATTAACATAAACCCGTTTCATTAGAAAAAGACGAACTAATATCCCCTGAATTTAGTTTTGCAACCGCTACACAAAGACGTAAAACGTTTCCAAATGCAGTATCATTGAGTATGCTCGTGAACTAAACACGAATGGGATGGAATAGATTATTGAAACGTATCTGCTCTTAATTTATGTGTGACTTTGAAAACTCACATTGACAATCACTGTCGGTCCAAATGATTTATTTAATGAGTAACGCTGCTGCTGGAAACTGCGGTTAGAAAATTTTTGTGTGAATTAGAAAAAGGAAATGACATATTTTGCGAGCAAACAGATTTTCCAGTGAATTGTGGAGAGTCAGAATGTGACAAACTTAATTGTAAATGAGATCACTTCACTACTTTTGACAGCAGTACGTCACAGGTACTCACACCACACCAGCTCAACTCACCACACATGACAGCAGTACGTCACAGGTACTCGCACCACACCAGCTCAACTCACCACACATGACACCAGTACGTCACAGGTACTCGCACCACACCAGCTCAACTCACCACATCGGAGTCAGGACCCCTAGCTTTAAGTTTGTTGAAGCTGACGTTAGCAGTCTTGACATTGCTCTTCGCACAACCGAACAGTGAAGAAACTCCATCTCCGATTACAACCGGGTACTGTGGATGGTAATAGAGAAGATATTACTTTTACTACACAGTTTCCGAGTCTCGTTTGTGGGCTCATGAATAAGGAGCAAAACCTTATATTTTTCATAAATGAATCTTTTTCATGTCATGCCCACTTACAGTGAGGCAAATGCTCGGTTTTGAAACTCAATTTTATTTATTCACTCGATAGTTTCCCAGAAAATTCCACGGTTTGGATTTGATTGATTTGAAGTCCATATAAAGACGACTGTATTGAAGATTTACGACGAATTATTGTGTTTAAATGAATATTTTTCATATATATGTATATATATATATATATATATATATATATATATATATATATATATATATATATATATATATATATATATATATATATATATGTATATATATATATATATATATACATACTTCCATTCTGTATCTTATCTACTGATAACATGGCCTAGATATTACTTATGGAACAGTTTAAAAGTGATAAAATTAAGGATCTAGAGAAAAAAATACATTTTTTCAGTTTCGCCTGCAGTACTATTACAAGCTAAATATTTTTCAGGAATGTATGCAGAACTTCCATAATGTATCTGATCCACCGATAACATGACCGTGTAGGAAAAGAAGGCTGATAACGGGAAAAAAGAGCGTATTTTATAGTAATTCGGCGCCGTTGATATCAACAATACACTGCTTATAATACATGTATACCCGTTCTGGTTTCAGTTCAATTATTTTTCTTCAGTAATAGATTCGAAGAAATGAAACGGACATACACAAATAGAGAAATACAGAGGGAAAGATGGAAATACACTCTGTATTCATTTAGTAGATCATTGATACAGCATTAAATTATTCCTACATCAACATTTTATACATGTATATGCTTTTATCAGTAAAATTCTTCACTGGATACGATAGAATATTTTGCACGAAACTGATAATTATGAATTTCTGTCATTTCATTGTGAGCATTGTACGGTCCATTAACAAGCTTAAGATCATTTTTTATTTACATATATAATAGATAATGTATCTCCATCTCTCTCTCTCTCTCTCTCTCTCTTTCTCTCTCTCTCTCTATCTATATATCTATTTATCTATCCATCTCTATCTGTGACCGTTCATCCCATTACTTTCTATCTATTACTGAAGAGAAATTATTGAGATGAAGTGAGAACGGTATACATGTATCATAGGCATTTTATTGTGGAAACCAAAGGCGCCAAATTACTATAAAATATGCCATTTTTCCCATTATTACCTTTTTTCTCTTACATGGCCATGTTCTCGGTAGTTCTGGAATGGAAGTTCTGTATATATTTATGGAAAATATTCAGATTCTGACAGCACCACAAGTGAAACTGTAAAATGTATTTTGGTTCTTAGATCCTCAATTTTATCCCTTTCAAGCCGTGAAATTTCCCACGGGTACTATCTAGGCCGAGTTATTGGTAGTTAAGATACAGAAGAGAAACTCTGTGTATATTTATGAAAAATATTCATTATAAACACAATAATTTTTCGCAAATCTTTAATACATTCGTTTTTATAATAATTTCAAATTAGTTAGATCTGAACCATGGAATTTCCATGGAAACTATCTAGTCATTTAAAAACTCTGCAAGCATGTGGTATGCAATCACAATAAAAAGTTGACATACACAAATAATCTTGATTCATCATAGTCCTGCAGTAGCTCAGTAGGACGAAATAAACTGAAGGGTAGAAGGTTTAAGGATCAGCAAGTTGTGTTTCAAAATCCCATCTTTAGTTCATTCCATAAAAAGAATTCCATACAACTCACACATAGAAGGAACAACTCACGAAAATTAGCCCTACGCTACCAACAGACCCCAACAAATAGAAACAATTTTCAGACACCTTGAAGCACCTGTGCCATGCCTCACAGGCAGCAGTGCAGTGATGCTGTAACTGGATTTCTTATATGAGTTAGCAATTAAATAACTTAAAGAAAGCACTCTGCACTATTAGTGTGTCAAGTGAAAAAACAACTGCAGCAACTCAGAAAAGTAAGCAGGAGCTTCAGTAGACTAAGGGGAGTAGAGACTCACAGTGTCGGACTGCTGCCCGACGACTTCTTCACAGCTCCAAATCTGCAGGGCAGGCAGAGAAGTACGTTAGTTTGTCTTACAGTGAAGAGAAAGTCTATTTCATTTAGTAACTTTAAATACGATGATGTTTTTCGCTCCACTGTGAAAATATCTGAGTATTGTTATGCAATTAATAATTTAGTAATCAGCATTTTTGAACTGTTTAGAATGTCACTCTCAAAGTGCCCCATTGCCAGAGCAGTTCTTTGCCAGTTGAAAATGAGAAAAACAATTTTTCCATAAAATTATTTATGTTTTTTTCTCCTGCTTCATTGCTGCGCTTACGTATTTTCTAACTGGTTTAATTATCAGCAGAAAAACTATCAATCAGGAATTATGTTTCCCACAGACTCGTCATCAATCACGTACTTGTTGTGCATGGTGCGTACCAACTTTGTTCAGTGAAGCATCTGCTGAATCAAAAATTAACCCTGAATAATTAGATTCGATTTATCTGCCTCTACGGTTTTCGTAACTTAATGACATTGCAAGTCTAATGATCTGAACACCTAGACAACCTACTAATGATTAATATTTTTTGAGTAAACTCGAGGCAGTTTACATGGGGGATCCAACTCCGGAGAGTCTCGACCATCCGAATGCAATACAGTGTCTGTGATTTCTTAGCTAGCGGAATGGAAACAAAGGCAAATGATGTCGTCTATAGTTGTATCAACAAAATTATTTTTCATGACAAAATCAATATCAATATACTTTTATTTACATTGTGACCATCAACACTAGAGAAAAGTGCACTACCGAAAAGGAGAAATAACGAGTGTTTCATTTTTTCAAATTGCGATGACTTGATACGTACCGTTCCGAGCACCATGAGCGCGAAAAGGTGGACTTGCAGCGTTACCATGATTGCAGGTTGCAGTTGGTCTTAGTATTAGTATACTAATCTTCGTATTATTATAATAGTATTTAAACCTTAGACTGTTTGAAAAATAATTCGGTGTTTCTGAAACAAAAACATTGTCCAGATCGTTATTTACCGAACACAAAGCTTCTTAATTACGGAGCTTACAATACTGTACGTTATTAATACTCTACATTTGAAAGAATCAAAACACAATTCTCGACTTATTTAAGTACAGAAACTTGACCTTCTTCGTACATTAATGATGGAAATAGAGTGGCTATTATAGGTCCAATGCTGAATTTTCCAAAATAATACCGTGCCAGATGAATCGAATGTTAAGCTTTTTAACGATAATGATACAACATGAGTTGGGAGACGGAACGGAACTTCTTAGGACCAAAGAAATACCGTACCGACTAGTACGTATGAGTATGGTAGCAAGAACATTATGGCTTTTCGGTGTTTCTTCTTCATTGGAAAGAGATCACTAGAAATCATTGAAAGAATAATGAATGGTATAAGGTATTACGAAAGATCAGTGTATAATTCGTCTACTTCAGGAAAAAACTTAAACTTGAAATTGAATGGAAGTTCCAAAAGGATAACTGGCCCAATCACACGGTCAAAATCAAACGTAAGTAGATTAAAGATAGTAATACTAATGCACAGTTATAGCCCAGCCCATCAGCAAATTTAAATTTAGTCGAACATTTATATAGATTACTTAACCAGTAGGCCTACAAGCAGAGAGTTACATTATGAACTGAAGACCCTCAACAATGAGGAATGGGATTCGATTACGGAGAAATTTTTTAAAGAATTATAGAATTAAAGAGCATATAGGAAGCATTCAAGAGTAGTTTTTGCGTAAGAAGCTGTCTACCTAGATATATTTAACAGATTTTTTCATGGGTCGATATACGTTCTGAACCCTGTTTTTGTTATTTGCTTATACACCAAATCTCTTTGAGAAAATTCATCGTTTTGTTTTCAGCTATGTTTATTGTTTTATATTATATACTGCTTGAGAGTCTTACTGTTGTAATTTGTTATGGAATGCTTTCAAATAAAATCTTGAGAGTGTAGGTTGAAATAGCGATTTGGTAAATTTTTCTCCCTTTTTATTTACTTCTGCTGAAGACAAGCAGGACACCGCCTGGCATTTTGATAAATTTCTTGGACGAATTTATAGCAATTTGAGTTGAATGTTTCATGGCACTTTCCGATGATGGTTTCTAAAAGCTCACATTTACGATGCAGCTTCTTCAACTTCGAAATAGAAAACTAAGTTATTCTCATAAAATCTATGGCGTAGTCTCTGATTTTCCTTAAATAAAATGTTATTCACCCTAGGTAAAGGAATATCTCATTGCCATTACCACTAAACCATAAAAAGAGGAAAACTGCCAAGACTATTGGTAACAACACAAAGCTTACCACCACAGCAACCAACCCAGTGATGATCAGGAGGTACTGATCACACACATGAGTGGTTGTAAGATGTTCTTTACTATGTATACAGTTTCTTCATATTCTCGATACAGATGTTTCAGAACTACCTAGGTTAGAGAATAAATGACTCATGCGATGTAAAGGCTAGCTCCGCCCAACACACACCACGATTGGTTCCCAGAGTTAAAATGACGTGTACTCTGCGGGCTTCTCTAGTGATTTAAGAGACAAGCTAATTTTGTTGCTGCAGCAAATGTTCATTAGTTTTTTCCCCCTATAACATAACAGTGTGTCATATTACGAGGTCTCTTAAACTCGACAATATTTGTTAACCTGTTTTCACAGTTGAGTTAACATATTGTGGGATGCTAGTCTAACGAACATGGTTTCGTATACCCCAATAAAAGATTACTCGATGGAAGATACAGCCCTGTTTTTAGCTATTGATGCTGGTCCATTGTATCAGCATGACCATACCTGCCCGATGTTATAAATTTACGTGTGTTGAAAAATAACGTGTATCATAAAAATGACTAACTCCTGTTGGTTATTTTAGCGTAGCTCGACGATTTTGGGATGTTATAGAACAGAAAAAAAAAATTCAAAACGCGTTAATATGAATGTTGAATTTACACAACGCATCTCAGGACACATAGGTGATGTCAGTAGGTGATGTCAGTAGGTGATGTCAGTAGGTGATGTCAGTAGGTGATGTCAGTAGGTGATGTCAGTAGGTGATGTCAGTAGGTGATGTCAGTAGGTGATGTCAGTAGGTGATGTCAGTCGTGCTCCATATAAAGGTAACTGAAATAACGGGTTATTTTTCTTAATATATTTTCAAATTAAAATAAATTTTAACTGATAATATCGATCAATCAAATGAAATAAATAAACTCCATATTGCCAAAATGTAAATACTTTCAATCACATTTCTGAATTCAAAGTGTGTCCATAATCTGCAATGCTGGAAAGCGTTTTAATTTTTGCAAGGCGATATCAAACATCAGCCATTTAATTTCAGCTGGTAGAAAACATCAAAATCTCTGTTCTGAAATTAAAATATTCTAACAATGAAGCCAAATGTGTCTTAACAAGTTTTCATGGAAGATATTGATCATTAATACACATTAGTGAACAAATTTGCTTACGCATTGTTATCGCAACTTAACGTGTATCCAGTATATAACATAAACTGTCATATGTCTCACTTGAGGAAGATTACTATAAAACATGTATTCATAAATGCGTGTTCAAAAGAAAGAATCTAGCGGTTTTCTCGCTCCAGGTCTACAAGACTCACCCCAGCACAGCGCTAAGAAAGCTCGCCTGCGCTCTCGAAAATGTGTTGTAATTCGCGGTGACTAGAACACGATAGTCGTAACCAGACAATATATAAAACACCTCGAAATGTTAAAAAATCGATATTCTTACAAGGATTATGATCAAATCGCTACAGAAATAGAAAAATATCGAATAAAAAGCATTTTCTAGATGGACATCACCAGCTTGGTCGACTGGTGAGCGAATCTGCTTGCGAGCGGAAAGACCCGGGTTCGAATCCCGCTGCCGACATGGTTGACGCGGCTAGAAATACGGCATGGGACTTGGGTAAACAACCGAATAATTATCGAAGTAATTATACGACCCAAGAATGGGCCCGAAGGTTCGTTCCTATAGCCTCATTCTATTCTATTCTATTCTAACTCGCTGTCACGTTTCAAAATTGCGTGGGAGTCCTAATTCCTCTTGATAACCAAGCAGTTCATCACGGCCAGCATGAGTAAGTAGTAATAGTCCTTTACTCTGTATGTCATGGCAGTACCAAAGTTATATGCGTGGAGACACTGGAAAAAAACTTCTAGAAGTCAAAAGTTAAGGGATTTTTGCACTACTAAATAATTCCCCTTTGTGGTCTTTGTATACCACAATGCTTAGGAATTTTTCTTCCCAAATACGAAGATGCAGCACTGTCGTAAATTCAATGTCTAATTTCTTTACCGTATTTATAACGATGTGATTAATAGTTTTTACATTGTTTTCCCGAATTTTTTCAACAAACATATTCAACTCAATTGTTCAGCCTGATAAATTTTTATCGTTGTGCATCAAGATTTGAAAACCGTATGTATGTGCTGTAAATTACATCAGTCATCGAAGATCTCTACTCAAGGATGAAAAGAATGATGAAAACTGACTTTTTCTATTCTCTTCAAGCTACGAAGAAATATTCTACGGCCCTTCATAGATTTTTTTGCAACTGTACGATTTAACTTTGAACATCTGGAAACTTTGGTAGTTAGGGAAAGAAAGAATTTCAAAGCTGAAGCTGATTCATCATCATCGTTACTGAAGAATAAATACAGAACAAAAGAAAGAAAGAAAAATATTACATTCAAATCTTTTTGATAGATGAAATATTCAACAATGGGATTTTAAATACCTTATTGTTAAGATCCTTGAAGGATATGAATACATTGATTGGAAATGACACAGAAAAAAGTTGCATATTACATAATATGACAGTCTTAGTTTCACAGTAGAGCTTAAATTTTGTCATTAAATACGTGAGAAAGGATGAAATATTTAGAAGAACTTCATAGTATTAATCATATCAAATATTACATATCCGAAAAAGTCGATCAAGATGTCCAACATTGGAATTTTGAGGAATATCTTGGTATAATAAGCCGTTTTGAATAGGTGTTAAGAAATGCAAGGAGTGCGTTATATTTGAGGGACTATGAATTAAGCCACTCATGAGTGGCCACATTTATGCTGAAACGTTGTAGTTTAGCATAAACATGTCATTGGCAAACCTATAAACGATATGAACTGCAAAGCTAAATTTCTACGATTCTTTTATCAGTATGAATGTCACACATAGTTTAGAATGACCCACGTAGATGATTTTCATGAACCTGAAGCCAAACTGTTCGTAAGATAAAACCTATGTCTGCTCAGTATGAGTGCGCTAGAGTGCTCTTTTTCATATACATTTGAATAAATATTGACTCACAAATCTGCATTATAGGTTTGTGGTTGACAGTTGACACACGTTTTATCACCACTGTGGTACTTCAATGACAAACTGGGAACTTTCAAAACATATCCTACACGTCGGCCAGCCTCAGTTGTATTATTCTATTCCTTTGGTTAAAAACATACGCAAAATAAAGTATGAAATTTCCAATCGTTTAACAACGTTAACATGTCTTGAAAAATTGGCACTGAAGGACAGTTGGGTGGATGAGAGAAAAAACGTGAAAAATAAAATAAGATTCGAGACGGAGTCTAACAAACCCTTGAATTTTGCACGAATTGCGTTGTTGTTTCTATTCTATTGTATCCGACGTTGTCTACTTTTTTAGAATCTTTATAGTACAGAGTAACAGTTCAAAGCTATAATAATATAAACAATTTTTGCATACCACACTGTACGATAAAATTTGTTAATGCCACCCTCTATATTTTTCTTCTATGTGTGAAAGGTAGCATATTCAAGAAGTATTAAAGGTATGTTAGCCATATTTTCTCCCTTTTACTCTACTCTGTGGTTTTCATAAGTTCATATGCGAGGTAAATAGAAAGAGAGTTAAACTGCTCCTGCACAAGGTCGCCCCACTGACACCAAATGTTGGTCGCTGATTCTATTTATTTAAATTTGAATAGGTATGAATAGGTCCTACGCGACCACCACCTCAGGCGTTCTAATTTTTGCAAGACGATATCAAATATCAGCCATTCAAGTTCAGCCAGTAGAAAACATCAAAACTTTTGCCCTGATAATATAATATTTTGAACTGTGCAGCAAAATATGCATTAACAAGTTTCATAGAAGATATTGATCATTATTGAACTTTAGTGAACAAATTAAATCATGTATTGTATTGCCGGTTAACATGTATTCAGTGTACAGCATAAACTGGCATATATGTTACTTGAAGAATATTACTACAATACATGAATTCAAGAAGGTGTATTCAGAAGGAACAATCTAGGGGTTTTCTTGCCTCAGTTCTATAATACAAGACACACCCCAGTGCAGCGCTAAGCAAAGCTCGCCAGCGCGCTCTAAAATGCGCTGTAATTCGCTGTGACTAGAACATGATAGTCGTAACCAGACAGTATTTTGTACAGAGATTTGAAACAGAACTGAATTTTTTTCACGCTATGAACGAATCTTCATTTATATAGATACGCGTGAAAATATTGAAAAACAAGCATCTACAACGATGAACTGACAACTGAAATGAAACAAAATTTTCGAAAATAGTGAGGACGTCGAAATTTGTCTTTATTTCCAAGAAATTATTATAGTCAGTTTAACCATGCACTAATTATCTTCTGCCTTAAAATCATTCACCCAATAAAGTTACAGGCATGAAGATGTATGAAAATAATTCATAAATTTCAAATTTTTATGCATCAAGATACAGAAAAAAATTAGATGTTCAACAAATTTTAGTATACTGAGAAAATCCCAAATTTATTTCCTCGAGTCAGTGATAATCAGAGAAAAGAACAATTTGGACTTGCTCTCATTCATGAGATTCAGTCGAAAATATTTACACAGGTTCTGAAGAGCCCTTCATTTTGGAGCCCCTCTGTGATAAGCTTGAGAATGTTCCGGTAATGAACTTAGCTGTGCACTAAAATTAGGACCACAGTGCAAACAATTATTTTTTCGAAAAATTTAGAATATCAACACAGTTGTTCGTTCGTTTGATGGTTACGCGGTCCGCCGTCATTCTTTAATAGAATGGGGATAGAAATTTCAAGACGTTTTCGTAGAAACAAGCGAAAATAAAGCTTCAACAAAATTAACCAAATGTAAATTAGGTGACATCAGGGTATAAAGTCTCTTCTCGGATGAAATTTCCTTTACATTAAACTTTTCGTAAAAAAAATTTCTTGAAATTTCCAATAATCGAGAAAAATGACCCCCCTCTCTCTCACATTCCCTCATGGAAACGCGGCATTACCTCAACGAGAAATGTAATTTTGCTCCAAAATTCTTAGTTCAGTGAGCGGCGGGAAAAATATGTCCGACGTTTTTAGGAGCGTAATTTTCAGACCTTATCACCGTATTTAGAAATCCTTTAAAATTTGGTTCACATGAAAGAGATGGGAACATCATGGAGCAACAACAGACGAAAAAAAAGTAGCCTAATGCATAATATGATTCCCGTACGCCTTGAACAAAATTTTGAAATGGGCTTTTAAAAAATTGCAGGTAAGTCACTACGCAATTCAATTTTTCACCATCATTAGTACCTAAGTGAACCACAGAACTATATGTACAACTTCTGTTAAATGCGGTGAGTACTTCAACTAGAGTGAGCAATTCAAATGATTGGAAAAGAAACGGAAAACAAGAATAACCTGAACCTGATTTTAGTTCTGCATTAAATTTAGGAACCAGTACTTGCTGGAAAAAGCAAATTATTTCCTGAAAAATAACTTACATATCTTTTGCACTCTCACAATGCTCAAGGATTACCTTAACATACCAAAGTAAAAAATAAATGCAATATTGTGTCACCTCCACGACTAAGGTCAGTCAAGAAATTCTGAATACCTGTATTCATGAATAAGTGAAGTGTTCAAAATGATTGTTAAAAATTTGACGCACACCTTGAATCTCAGATGACTTTACAACTATTTCTAAGACCTTTATTTGAAATGGAAATCTTTACCTAGACATCACAACTTAATTGAATTGGTGTTCGAAAAAAGATTTCAAATTTCAACTAACATATTAATAATTTCTGAAGGATTTGCTCCAATCGTTGCGGAACAATTCTAAGTGAGGACTAGCAAGAAATTTCACGAAGTCGTCAACTGAAATTAAAATTTTTCTCAAAGATTCAGATCACGTAGTATTCAATTCTATGCACCTGTAATTCACCTCAAAAATATTTCATTCCAAAAGACTGGGGGACTATCGCAATTAAGATCACAAGTTCCCCAAAAAAACGTTTACGCACTCTATGTTTAAATACATAATTTGCATCCCATAAAAAACGGTATGCGAGTAATCTTCAGAAAGTGTGCCAGAACTACATACTCTCATCAGCGATGGACAAACCCGCACGATCTAGGCTTCCTGAAAATGCAGTCCGCTCTCTAGAATTGCACAAAAACTGTGGTAAAAATTTGAAGTGCACAGCTACTGTAGAAATATAGAAGCAACTGTTTTCAATGCATATGTTCGCAGAAACAGTGAGCCGTCATTCCACTTCTATTGCCAGCACTTGAACCTAAAATGTAAAGTAAAACTCACATGAACGTAGCAAATTTACGAAGATCTGAAATGTCTGTTATCGAAAAATATGATCTCCATAAAAGTTTCGGCTAAAATCAGTGTATATGTCTCAAATTGTTCTTTTTGATTTTCTTTTATTTTCAAGGCAACATCTGAGGTAAAATATTATGAGCTGAATGGGGAAAAAAGTTAATTCAACGGGAAAAAGAGGTCGTCGGCTGTAGAAGTACATGCAATGCAAAATAACACGCACATTGATTACCAACAAAAACCACTTAACGACCATTAATGTAGCAAAAATAAATGAGAAGCTAATTGTATTCACATATGCAAATTATTATACGAAGAAAATTTCAGAGGTCAAGATAATTAGGCTAAAATTGAACTCACACAACAATTGCTGCCTATTTATTTGAAAGACTACAGGCTCTTGGCGCAATATTTAATTATGTCGGGCACATTGCAGTTCCCCAAAATGAGCCCAGTGATTCAGCAGAAACTTCAAAATTTATATTTATGTTATTTACATTTGAAAGTGTAAAACTTCTGCATAAGTCGCTTTGGATCTGAGGCTGTCATATCTACATAGAAGGAAATTAGACCTAGCCTTGACTCTCTCACTTGTGACCTAGGTAACAATAATATAAGAAATGACATCGTGGGAAAAATCAAGACTCAGAGCTGGGCGTGGGCTACAACAGCTCAAACTCTCAAGCAGTAATTCACTATCATAGATTCTAAAAATCCATATAATTTCATACCATTTCCTTACGTAAAGTCATGATTTGTTAAGATTGAAGGGACAATTCGAGATATGTTTCTAAGTTGTATTTTTAAGCATAGGATTTTTCGTCAAAGTTGCAGAGTTGGATTTATTGTTCTTTTAACAAGCAGTACATCATCTAACAATCTAAGTACAGAATGAATTTCATGCAAACCTCAGTTTAAATGTAGTCGTCTCTAAAAATTAACGCTTACGACATTTACAATGATGTTAGATGAGGCAGCTTCATTTTCTTCTAAGAAATAGATCACTCAGCAAATCTCATAAATGTTATTACCTACAGTCATATCGTATGTCAAGTATAATTTTATTCTACTTACATGATGAAAATCATTCACAGATTACAATACTCAACCAAAGAAACACAAGACTGACAAGTCTGACAGTAACAACACAGAGCTTTCCTACAACAGCAACCGCCCCATGTGATGGTCACGATCTACTCAGAGCAATGAGGCGATGTGAGGTGGACCCCGTGTCTATATGTTCGTACATTCTCAACACAAGTGTTTCCAGCACAAGTCGAGATGAGAAATATGTCATTGGCTGACGTAGTCAGAGACTACATGTAGTCAATGGCATCATATACCCTGACAGGGACTACTGGTAGTCAATGGCATCATCTACCCTGACAGAGACTACCTGTAGTCAATGGCATCATCTACCCTGACAGAGACTACATGTAGTCAATGGCATCGTCTACCCTGACAGAGACTACATGTAGTCAATGGCATCATCTACCCTGGCAGAGACTACAAGTAGTCCGGGATTGTGATCAGGGGCTGATGTAGACTGTCTGTATAGTCAGGGACTGATTCTACTAAATATTTCAAGGCATATTTCAAGGCATTTGTTACTTGTTCGTTCAAGATTCTAAACAATGTCGCACCTTGGTATCTTGTCTTATGCTCAGTAGTTTCATTCAACAACAATATTAAAAATTAATAACAGCATCATCTATATCATTACTCAGCAAGATAAATGAAAACAAAGCTTGAAGCCAGATAACATCTACGACGTCGTCGTAATTTGCCTAGTTTATTGACAAACCTAGTTCTTTGTTCAAAGCATGAAACCTGAATTAGTAAACCAGGCAAGTAGGTTTGTGCAAAATAAGCAAGTATCGCACAAGCGAAACCTTATAACTCAAGTGAGAAAATTAAGCCTTGAATTAATCCTACCTCTGTTATCACACCTACACTGCGCTGGTACACTGTCCGCTATTTGACATGTGAACCAAATACCTTGAAAAATGAATTAAATTTATTCATTTTGAAATAAATCAAATCAATGTTCAGGGTTAGTGAAAAATAAGATGGAGATGAATAAGACAGAGCATTACATTGCCAGTACAGAAGCTTGGCTTTTGGTAATTAACTGAGCTGGTGCTGTGTGAACCCATGTGACTTTCTGCTGTCCTTTGCAGTCAATATGAATTCGGTATATGCTCTTTGAGTGGACGAGTAAACCAGCATGTTGAAAAACAAAAAATGTTTTTTGAAATTCAAATAGACTACTTAACCGTGAACAAGTTGTCTTAGTAGACATTACTAAATAAGACATGTGGAAATAAACTTCTTGTGTAAATTTTAATCATAGCAGCCTTATTGTGCGTCTGGTTGATTGTGTCACGAAAATATTAGCGCTTATAAATGTTAATACGACCCTCCGTGTGTGAATTGAAAAACGACTATATATTATTTATTCGCTAGAACTTCGAATCACCATATTGAAAATTGAAAAATTGTATTCTTCCGTTTATGTGTTGAACCATAATTTCGACGAGCCGTTCAACAACGAAATAGCAGCACACG
This sequence comes from Trinorchestia longiramus, assembly GCA_006783055.1. Taxonomy (NCBI): domain Eukaryota; kingdom Metazoa; phylum Arthropoda; class Malacostraca; order Amphipoda; family Talitridae; genus Trinorchestia; species Trinorchestia longiramus. Next base: position 145,341 of record VCRD01000257.1, read on the forward strand.
GAAGCGGATCAAAATTCATCCTTAAACCTGCCATTGTGGCTAATGTGGAAAGGGTTTACTCCGAATGCTATCGAACCTAAGGTGTTCACGCACCTTATGTGCTCACGTACATCAGGTACACACGTACCTCAGGTACTCATGTACCTCAGATACACGTGTGAAGTAATGAGGAATATAGCGGGTTGCCACAAGTGGACCTTGCTGGCTGACGCAGATGATGATCAGTTTTGTACCGGGTGCACTGCGTTGGTTTTCAACACACTTCGACCGTTCATTGGGGTCCCTGTTATATTCTCTTCAAATTGCAAGACGAATCTTCAAGTTTATATGACGTAAATTACATGTACGACAAGAAATCTGGGCACTTAAACTTCACATATTATTTTACAATGTTTAAAAAAGTGGCATTTCCAGAAATAGTGTCCCCTATTGAATTTTTTTCGACATTAGTTTCAACTGTTAAACACAAAGTAATGTTTCGCAACACTCATGCAAAATTTAAAGAAATTATGATCTTTTCATGATCTCCAAAAAGAGTTTAGAACTGAAAAGATTTAACATCTATTCATACTGAACTTAACCCTCGGCTACAAGTGTCAGATAATGATGGTTGTCACTATGGAGCGTTCTAAAATTCTTGCAATGGAGAATGCTGGACACGAAGTTTAGACTGAAAAGCTTTAACATCTATTCATACTGAACATAAACTTCAGCCACAAGTGTCAGGTAATGATGTTTGTTACAATGGAGCGTTCTAAAATGCTCATAATGGAGAATGCTCGACGCAAACCTGATGCATTTGCTATAAAATGAGCAGGAAGCTGGTGATGGATGAGTTTAATTGTGGGTTATTAGAAGCGATTCGTCAGTCGCAATCTGAAACTTCGATCTCACTTACAAAACATTTCCTGCTAAAGATTTCACAATATTTGTACACAGTCGTCGAAAATACCATCGCAATGTGAGTTAGAGTTTTTGGCAGGATGACGCTTTACAACTTGTGTAGAGTCAAATACGTTGTAAATGCCTTTACAAATATTGTATGCTTCGGAAAATGTTTCTTAATCAGGAACAAATTTTTCTTCTTTAAATTAGCTCCATCTCATCTAAACGTTTTGTCGGGTTTCTTTGGGTAAGCACCAGCGGTTTAGCCTGTGACGTAGGAACACTGTCAACACAAAGCCAAAATCATACATTAAAGATGAAACAGAAAAGGAGGTCGAATGTCAGTGCAGATATTTCTTCAGTTTTGAAATATTTTGAAATGGATGAACATTTGTTTTCACAAATTTTAATCAAACTGAAAGCTCCAACAACGCACTCATAGCCTGTGGCTCCTCACCCCGTCCCTGACCACACCTGCAGCGGCGAGGTGTCGTCCAGAACGCGTATTCCGTCAGCTTTAGCGGCGAACTTGTAAATGCATTAACAATAATTAGCTCAATTACAGGTAACGCTAACGTTTGAAATGCGATGCTGGCTAGATAACCGAAGCGTTAAATGTTCAGAAATAACGAATAATATTATTCGATCTGTGTGTATGAGTAAATGACTGCTCCTTTTTTTCATCGACATTCTGGTTAAACATATACGAAAAATGAAGATTAAATTGTGAAATTTCTAAATCATGTTCTGCAATTGAGAAGTCCGAATACTATCTTACTTGAATGCTCTTTGAATATTGATAGTCCTGAAAGTTTTGGATATTCCACAAACTTCAAGGTAAAATTCACAAAGATGATGCTAGAATTCATCGATACCTTAATTTTGATTTTTTTCCATTTACAACAAAAGATTAGAAGTCACTATAATAGGTACAGCTTTCTAGTGTTCAGGTACTTCAGGCGCTTGAGTAACACAGGTACTTTTGTACCAAGGTACTTGCTTACATTGTGTGGTCGCAAACCTTAGCTGCAAGTGTACCTGCATGTGTCAAACAAAGATTATGCTTTCAAAATTATTGCAAACGAACAGTTGGCATTTTAAAAGCTGTAGCTATATTATGCATGATACTTAGCGTAGCGAAGAGCTGAGAGGCGCTCAACGATTGCGTAATAGCTATATTAGAAACCATGATTGTGAGGCTGGTTTTAGCTTTATGTTAAGAAATGGCTTTTGATATCTCACTACAAAAACTTGAATCAAAATAACTCAAGAAATATTGTAATCTGTTTCTTCATTATCACAAAATCAAAACTTCTCACTGTAGTGAGTAAGCATAGACTCGTAAAATGGCTTGAAAAGCAACTGAGTTATTTGTCTGTATAAATTGTAGCAATTTTATTTAAGGCGAATGATTTTTAATGAAAATAATGTCAAATGGAAGGCTATAATGTTTCATAATTCAGGGAAGGCAGCATACTGCAATGATGAACACCTGGAGTGAGACTAGACGTTCATCAAGTTCATGGAGGCGCTTTTACGAGTCTCTATTTCAACTTGCAGTACAGGGAACGGAAATAGTCCCTTGGAGCAACATCACTACTCTTCAAGTGGTAATACTTACAATTGGAAATCCAATGTATCCGTACACTATACCTAATTGGAAATAATGTTCATTTTTTCTTCGTAACTCTGGAACAGTTTCAGCATTTAGTGAAAGCACAGTAGTACTAGTTGACTTTGGATCACAGGGGGAAATCTCTGGGATGCCACACTGTTGTATATGTGTGTATTAGAGGGAATTAAAGACCATTACAAAGGCCCCAGCCAAACGCTGGCCCTCAAATCTAAGTCGAAGGTGATACACAGGTCTTGAATTACAGGGTGCACAACGTATTTTCCTTTTTTTCAAAGGGAAGCGCTTTGCAAAAAGGAAGTTGTGTTGCCGCACCCTGTAGTTGTCACCAGAACTACGTAGTTTGGGTTACGTGGCGGGGTGATGTGGTTAAGGATTAGAATCCCCGTACTGGCCAGGTATGTGACAGCAATTCCACTATATAATAATACACAGTTTGTTACTTGCTTGATCCGTCTTCCTGTCACGCTCTTAAGGATTTAGATAAGAAAAATTCAGTGTGTATTGTGAATACCAAAGTCACATCCTTCAATATGGAAGCTCCTTTGCAAAGCCCAAGTCCACAGACAAATTAACCGAAAAAATAATTGAGAAAGATGTGAATTTTCACCTGTGAGTCTACTAGTTAAATATATTTTCTCTCAGGTGCAGCTTGATAATGAAAGGCATATTCCAGATGCTGCTTTATTCTTCCAATCTAGTGGGTGCTGCTCACTATGTAAAAGTGAGTGGATCATTTACCAGCGACTACAAAATGACTCACAATGAGCGGCCGTGTCTTAAATACGTGGCACAAGTGCGCTTCTTTTGTTTATCGCTTGGTGTCCGGTGACCAATAACGATAACCTTCAACCTGAGTGAACTACTGACAAAATTGATCTTAAGACATACTGGTCACATATGAACCTTTTCTTAAATTTCTTACTCATTTAACACGTTCTTCGCGCATTGGTGCACCCGTGTACCAACACTGTAATTCTATAATTGCTTATTGGTACACCCGTGTACCAAATTACGTTTGGCGTTTGGTACACGGAAATGTTTAAGCAGCAAGGGAATACTGCTTAAATACCTACACGCTAGGAACGTGTTAAATCATAGAACTATTCTTCTTATTCAAGTGCGTCCCGTGTATTGTGAACAAAGTTAACATCTTATCGAGCTAAGAATAATTGTCTTGTTGTCCACAACAATTCGATTATTCCTAATATAATACAGAAATAAAGAGCCTTTTTCCAATCAAGTTCATACATAAAATATGATAAAACATTGGGTTTCCAAATGATTAATTATAAAATCTTTAGTTTGTAGATATTCTCAAGGAAATATATTAGTAATACTACGGTTGTAGCACTGGAACAATGCTATAAAATTAAAGTAGGTAAAATTTAATAAACTCTGAGTTACATTTTGTGTTAGCGTGAAAATTGTAATTTCTGTAGAAATTATAGGAGAATGAGTACATTCTTTAAAATATGCGACTACTTGATGAACTATGCACAAGTTTAATAAATTTGGTAGTACTTGGAAACAACCTGAAAAATAAACGTATTGATGTGACTAAATATATTCAATATCTTTAATACGAACTTTCGCATTTCAGCGTAATTGAAATAATGGTATATGAAGAACAGTAAGCCGTTATTATGAATACACTCAATAATTATTGACAATAATACAGGACAGAATGAAGATGAGAATTATTTGAATCCCATATCAACTTAGTATTCTTGTAATTTGAGAAGGAAAAGCAATGGATTTTCAAACAAATTAAAATAACATTGGTTTCCATAATGCTTCACTATAAAATCCTTAGATGGTAGGTGACGTAAAAGCGATGCCTCCAGTTGTGCCACTAAAACGAAACTTAATATGTATCAAGATAAAATTACATAAAAAGAAACTAGTCGCATGCAACATAATGTCACAGTTTGGTGTTCAATACTAGGCTAAAATCTTGAAATTAAATATGCTAATCTGAATGAAACCTTCAAGCTACGAATTCTAATTTGCTGGCAGATCGTTCAGAGTGACGTGCTGATAGCCTATAAAATTTAAATTATCATTGTAGTTAATTGAAAACTCCATTACGTTTAGTAAGATCGAAAGAAGATACGTATCAGAGAATAATTAAAAATTAGAATGGAAAGCCTAATATGTCACGAATTATCAAGGTTACAATAGTGATAGAAACAAAATATAGTTAGAGTAGATGGTTTCACATATTATTACTACAAAATAATTACTATAATTGGTACATATGAATCATGATAACACTATGAAAAACCGACGCTTTTGAAATTACCGAATAGATGAACAAACCCAGTTCACTTCAAATCTAGTTAATACTTAAAATAAAATACAGGATTAAATTTACAAATATGTGATAAATCCTTATTTGATAGATATTCTACAGTAAGAATACAATAACAGTATTGACGGGTGAACCACTAGAGCAGTGGTCTCAGTTTTTTTCAGTTAGTGCCCCCTTAAGACACTATTTGATTTTCCACCGCCCCTAATGATTATATCACTGTATATTAAACAGTAATATACGCCCCCATTCAAGGCGTACTCTCCTATCGCCCCCTTGCATTTCATCAACGCCCCCAGGGGGGCGGTACGAACCACTTTGAGAATCACCGCACTAGAGCAATGCTTGAAAGGAACAATATTTCAAATGGAGTATACAGTACTGATACACTGGATTTTCAATTCCTAATGCCAACATCTTTAAGACAAGTGATGATGCTCTAAGCCTCTATTCCCGTCCTCTGTGCTGCAACTTGAAGTAGAGTCTTACAGGAGAACTTTTATGAGCTTGATGTAGGTCTAACTCTGCGTGTTCTGTGTCTTCGTAGGCAGGACGTCTGCAAATCTTAGGGAGAAACCGACCATGGGAGCTACAGATTTGAACCCGGGTCTTTACGCATCATAAGCGGGAATACTCACCACTTGACCATTATAACGGGTATCTGAAAATTAAAATTTGATACATGCGACACTTGAAAACCGAATAAATAAATCATATTTCCCGAAAACAGGTCACATAAGACACCCTCTATAATTCGGGTCAAGATGAAACATGGAGTTACAATTTCTTTATTAAATAATAATTTGTATTTTCCTACATTTTGTTTTAATTTGATATTTATTATTTTATTTATTTTTATTTATTATTTGATATTTTTTGGTAGCCATGCACGACTATCAAGAAAAAAGTATCCTTTTTTTCAAATGACTATACAGGAAATTTGCACTGACTAGCGGATTTTAAATGCTTTGTCAATGAATTCATTACCGTAAACGGTATATATGTTTACAATGAAGAACAAAGTACAGAATATAGATGTCATAACAAGCGTGGTATGCACGTCAATGCCGCAGGACTCAAATAAAACGAGTTAAATATCCTCTATTTGCAGGACAAGCTACACCAGCTCGTTCATTAAACATGAACCGTTCCATGAGATAACTTCTATCAGCATTATAAGTTTTGGGCAAATATCTGTCATTTTAATTTCTGTGTAAAAACTTTATGAATTATTTTGAATATCTTTTAGACCAAGGGTTCCCCCCTTCTCTGACCTTGTACCCCTTCAGTGGTTCGACAGATGAGCATGTACCTCTGAATATTTATGACAGAAAGGTGAATAGAAAAATAAAATTCCACTGAATCGTTAACAGAACTTTTAGGTTTTAGGAACTATGAACCAACATTAAATGTACCCGTTTAGATAAGCAAATATACCCCTAGGGGTACATGTACCACAGGTTGGGTCCCCCTGTTTTAGACAGAACAATTTTAAATTTTAAATATGCAATTATACACGAGAGAACACGAGAGTTTCATCCTTCAAATAGGTGAAATGATAATATCAATTAAAAAAATTTTATACGATATACATCTCTAATTCATAAAAAAAATTATCCTTGAAAACAAAAAACTTCCCATTATAAACAACCGAATAATTATCGAACACAACCGAATAATTATTGAAGTAATTATCCGACCCAAGAATGGGCCAGAAGGTTCGTTCCTATAGCCTCATTCTATTCTATTCTAAACAATGGTTTTAAAATGATACAGGGGAAGCCCATACTGTCAAGGGAGATGAAAATTGAAACTTTTAGTACGAGATATATAGTACCAATACATTTATGCTAAATCGGAAGTTTTAAATGCATTTATGGTTACTGCACTTCACTACGCTTGAGACAGAACCTGAATATTTAACGTCACATAATACAAGAGAGTTACACATTGCCGTGAGTGAGCATGCAGCAGAATAAGGAGCTGCAGCAGCAAGGTAGGTATGATAATAGTGCTTCTGCCGGCCTACACAGCAACGCAAATAAGCAGTGGACTCGTACAGGAGCTCACATCCTCGGGCTCACGACGTACACAACTGCGACCAGGAATTACTGACGTAAATTGAACATTATAAATTGTCACATAAAACAGACAATAAAGGGAAAAATATTGCTCATCCACTAATGAATGCTGCCTAGTTGTGACATCAGTTATATTCTTGCAGGACAATGACGAGATTCCTACCTTCTAACATCTTACACCTTTCCTATTTTATTGCATGAACTAACTTTGAGAAATTTCAAAAAGCATTTCAAACACAATATTTTCTACGAGTAGTTGCCCTTTTTTGCGTTCGGTGCCGCTCGGTAGTGCCTTTTCTCTTGGAAAAATGATCCCATGACTTAAACTTTTACAGTTCATCCATTTAGTTCTCAGTAAACACCAGTGACCTTTCAAACTTTATTACACTAAAATGTCTCAGGCCGCACCCCATACTCATATAACTCGTTTGACTATACCATGCTTACTGACTTCATGTTTCTTCAGATACTTTCTGTAGGCAGAGGAATAGTCACACAGCTCGCAATTAAATAATTTTCCTCCACCGTGCTTGCTCGCTTGATGCCCCTTCAGATCTCTACTATAAGCAGAAGAATAGTCACAAAACTCGCACGTAAATAGTTTACCTACGCCATGTTTAGAAGCTTTGTGAGCTCTCAGAGTGCACCTATAAGCGGAAGAATACTCACAAAACTCACAGTTGAATAGTTTGCCTACCCCGTGTTTACATGCTTTGTGTGCCTTCAAAGCAGTTTTAAAGGCAGAAGAATATTCACAGAACTCGCATTCTAACCATTCACCTATTCTGTGTTTACTAGTTTGATGTTTTTTCAATTTGCTGCGATAGGCAGACGAATAGTCACACAGCTCGCACTTGACTAGTTTTCCAATACCATGCTTACATGCTTTGTGTTCCTTCATGTATAAACTTGAGGCAGAAGAAAAGTCACACATATCACAATGAAATAGTTCCTCATTACCATGCTTTCTAGCTTGATGTCCTTTAACGTTTGTGATACGGGCAGAGGAATAGTCACAGAACTCGCACTTGAATAGTTTACCTACGCCATGTTTACTAGCTTTATGCGCTATTAGTATACTTTTATAAGCAGAAGAATAGTCACACAACTCGCAGTTGAATAATTTTCCCACACCATGTTTACTGGCTTTATGCAGCTTTAAATTACTATTCAAAGTAGAAGAATATTCACACAACTCACATTTAAACCGTTCTCCTATTCTATGCTTACTGGTTTGATGTAACTTTAACTTACCACGAGAGGGAGACGAATAGTCACACAACTCACACTTGAACCGTTTTCCAGAATTATGTTTTTCCTGTTCACCTATTTCATTTCTTTCTGAACATCGATAATCAAATGTCTGACATTTCAACACGTTTTCCGCGCTATGTTTCGCCTCCAAGTTTCGTTTCATGTTAACTAAGTGAACATTCGAATTACCACGCGATTCCTTCTTAGATGACACTCCCAATTTATGCTTGGATTCAAGGTGCTCCCTAAGAGTGTCCTTACCATCAGTCGTGAAATCACAAAGCACACACACGAGCTTAGGTTTACCACGTCCGTCAGGTGTTTTGACCTCGACGCCGCTGCTTCTACCCGACACATCTGACTGTAGCGAGTCAGCGCTGCTTTGAGATGCTCCAGCTGACCGTGGATGAACAGTACTTGTGTTGCACGCACCAGAGCCGCCTTCCCTCACCTCGTCTTCTGCGTCTCTTGAATGTCCCTCAACACAGTCTTCGGTTACTTCTCTCATGGACGCAATAGTAGAGGTGACTGTACTCGAACTACCCTGCAAAAAGTTCATGAAGTCATTCACATAAGTACAAATTATCATGCGGTGCATAGTCATCGTTGTGAAAGGTTTGCTCCAATAATAATCGGTAAAACGTCACTCATCTGAGCCGAAGCATCGAACAAATCGTCCCATTTTTTGCACGAAATTCACCAAATTTTTTAGACTGATTTTCTTTAGCTCTTAGGCAATTTTTAAATTATTTCATATTAAAGCATAGGTTAAAATGTAGAAAAAGGATAAAATGGCCAATAATATATGACCAGTGACGTTCAACTGAATATCAACGAAGATGTTTCATTGCTTACTAGTTCAACTGAATATCAACAAAGATGTTTCATTGCTTGCTAGTTCCACTGAATGTAAACGAAAATGTTATACTTTTTTTCATATTGGTTGGCAGTTCCACAGTATGAAAAGAAAGAAGTTATATTGATTTCTTTATCATTGGTGGTCAGCTCCACTGAATGCAAACGAAGATGTTATATTCGCTTCTTTAATATTGCTTGCGATTCCACTGTATTTGTAAAATATTGTTTTTTTTATGTATGTTCACAAGCATTGCAAACGCCATTTTTAATAGGTTTCTTTACAGCTGCATGCGTTGCAAACAGCAGCAATAATTTAAACATTAAATTAGTTAACTGAATAGAAAAGTTCAAAGAAAAGTACACAAAGTAAAATGAGCAGAACAGATAAAAGAATCAGCTAACCACAAGTTCTTCACAAGGGACGAAGTGGTTACCTACACAGAAGGTCCAGAATATTTTTGAAATAGAGGTTAAAATTGAATGGGGTTCAAACATAAGGTCTAGAGCAAGGGTTCCCCCACCTTTCTTTGACCTTGTACCTTTTCAGTATCTCGACAGATGAACATGTACCCCTGAATTTTATGATAGAAAGGTGAGTAGAAACACTAAAATTCCACTGAATTTCTAATAGAACTTTTAGGTTTTAGGAAGTGTAAACTAACATTAAGTGTGAGGGCATGGGACTTGGGTATCGACCCACGAATGGGCCAAACTGCTCGTCTCTATTGCCTTATTGTATTTTTTATGTACGCCTTTAGATCAGCAAATCTACTCCTAGAGGTACATGTACCCCAGGTTACGAACCCCTTGTCTAGACGAAATGAATTTTAACACGTTGACTCCGAAGTGGTACGTATGTGTACCACTTAGGTTAGGTTCTGTAATTTTTTCAGATCTTTTTAGTGACTATGCGTAAAAAGTGAAGTTTCACACCAATCAGGCAATCGGAGGCAACGTGTTAAGTTAATATTAGCAAGATGTTCAATGAGTTGAGATATGGAAGTGGCAATGACACTAAAGTTTGTAAGAAGCACATGCAATGTAAACTGAAGCACCAAGAACATAGATATAGGAGATGAATGCCTCATCAAGACTCTTGAATTAAATGGAACACAGACAATGAAAACCAAAGAATAAGGCGATGCTTCATTAAGACTCGAATATAATGGAACACAGACAATGAAAACCAAGGAATTAAGCAATGCTTCATTAAGACTCTTGAATAAAATGGAACATAGATAGTGAACATTTTATTAGGTTATGCTTCATCTAAACTTTTAAATAAAATGGAACATAAACATTTAAAATCACTGAATTAAGCAGCCAGGCTCAGTAAGGTGCGGACAGACACGCATGAGCAAATTATGGAAAATATAGAAGTAAAGAGAAAGCAATGAGGGGAAGAAAAACTTGGCCAGGGGATAAACTATTAAAATGATGAAGTAAAATATACTTAAAACTAGCCAGTTACAGTGGAAATTCCACGATTTATATTTGACTAATTTGAAATTATAAAAATAAATGCATTAAAGATTTAGGATGAATTCTTGTTTTAAAAGAATACTTTTCATTTAAAAAAATAATAAGTACCCATTAAAATTCCTTGATTTAAAAGTGGCAAAATTAAGGATCTACGAAATAAATCAGTATTACCCGTGGTACTATCAGAATCTGAATATATAGAGAACTTCCAATCAGTATCTTATCTACCGATAACATGGCCGCGGAAGAGAAAAAAGCTAATAACGAATAAATGAGTATTTTATAGTGATCCAGCACTTTTGGTATCCACAATACAATGCTTATAATACATGCATGCTCATTCTGATTTCAGTTCAATAATTTTTCTCCAGTAATAGATAGGAAGCAGTGGGACGGACACTTACAGATAAAGAGAGATGGAGATACATTGTCTATTATATATGTAGATAGACTAGTAGACCCACACGTGAAAATTCAAGTGTCCATATTGAATTTTTTCGTTTGATTTGCCGGTGGACGCGGGCTTTCCGAAATAGTTTCCACATTGAAGGATGTGCCTTTAGTATCCACAATACAATGCTTACAATACGCGTATACCCTACCGAATTTCCTCCAATCTAAATCTTTAAAGACCGTGACAGAGAGATGGACCAAGCAAGCAAGCAAGCAAGCAACAAACTGTGTATTATTATCGAAAGGAATTTTGAAGTCTGAAATGGGGGGAACTTTTCATGATTATGATATTGATTGAGAGTGTACAACTACTTACAATTCACTGAGGAACTGTTGTCACGATGCCCTTTTGTCGTATTTTTTGGTCTTGTACGATTCATTTCTATTGAATTATTACTCATATTAATGATAAGACGGATGGTATTCTCAAATTTATTTTTCGTTTTGGGTTATTGTCAATTGAAATTTCATTTTCAGTTTTGATCGTTTCAAGTAACACCAACAATACAAGTTGTTGATAGGATAGTGAATTTTAACATTATTTCAATGCAAACTACTCCAAATTCCAATGTTTTTCGTTGCAAGACGTTCACATACTGAGCTTCTCTGATATAGTTTTGTTTGAATATTACTAAGTTGATATGAAATCTACTATATAATAATACACAGTTTGTTGCTTGCTTGATCTGTCTCTCTGTGACGCTCTTAAGGATTTAGATAGAAGGAAATTCGGTAGGGTATACATGTATTGTAAGCATTGTATTGTGGATACCAAAGGCACATCCTTCAATGTGGAAACTCCTCCACAAAGCCTGCATCTACTCTCAAATAAAAAGAAAAAATTTAGTAAAAAAATGTGAATTTTCCTGTGTGTGTCTCCTAGTTAAAATTGAAGTGTAAGTGAATAGAATCAGTCAAGACAGTGGGCAACCAAAAGAGTACCAGAGGATCCTCGTGGAAGTCCATGGGCTCCACCTTCCTGATGATGACGTCAGGCATACTGTGAGGTGGTTCCGTTTTCACGTAAATTGTCTTCAGTGGATCCTCCACCCAGTTGTTTGTGTCATCTGCACAGAAAGCTATTTGATAAATATAGTTCAAAGATGATAGTCAACATGAGCATTATGAACATATTACATAGGAATACATAAAGTAGAAGATTATTTAACAATTTAAACAACTTAGTTGAAGCTAGATGACAAGGAACCTGAAAGTTGTACCATCAAACATTTAGGATATAAATCACAAAGGATCTGTATAATGTAGCATGAAACATTTATGACAAATTACAAAAAATCTGTATAATGTAGCATGAAACATTTATGATACAAATGACAATGAATCTGAATAATGTAGCATCAAACCTTTATGACATAAATCCTAAGGAATCTGAATAATGAAACATGAAACATTTAGTATATAAATCACAAGGAATCTGTATAATGTAGCATCAAACATTTATAGCATAATTCACAAGGAATCTCTTCAAAATAAAAACCAACACAAAAATAATAGCCTAGTTTAACAGATGAAACAATAAAAGGTTTTTCTGGTCAAGAACACCTCTGAACAAAATAATTACAATGGCGCTGTATCTTTATTTTATTGTAAATGAGAGAAATAGACAAACAGAGGATCATCCACAACCAATGAGTTGTTCCATTTTGTTAATACAAGACAAGAGGACAGGTCTAAATCTCACCACACAAGTAATCCGAGGTAACTTCTTGCTTGATTTTGTGCTCAGCACACATGTTCTTGGCCTCAGCCTCTGGCAGCTCGTGCATCACTGCTAGAGCTCGCTCCATGGTGGCTGCGTATGCGAGAAGACAATAGCAGGCTTCTATTCAATTATATGTTTATGATTATCTACATTTACACACAGGTTCCTGTCAAAGGAAGAAGATAGAACAATTAGATTATACCTGAACTGTCACTATAGAGAGTGAACATCAACTAAAATACTCATCAAGTAAAACAAGTACAAAAATTTTCTAGCAAATATCACAAATAAACAAAATTCTGTCTAGACAAAATGAATTAAGAATGAAATCATTAAACTTTCTTTAATAGATCATGAAATTTTAATCAGTTGTTTTTAATCGAAGTTTTCTTTAAATCAGGTATTCTTCAGGCTGAACTTGACACTAAGGCGTTTTAGAAATCTTCTATTTCGTGTTTATTTGGGGCTTCAAAACTACTCCATGTAGCCCCATAGCAATATTTTTAGAAGCTGAGGGTTCATTCGGTTGATGAGTAGAACTAAAGCCCCACAAAAATGCTCCAAATAGGCGTCTGGCGAGAGTCGGAACACTCGGATCACCAGCCATAGACGCTCGCTCTATTAGAGAAATCGAAGAGCTTTACTTGGAGTGCATTCCTTATCCGGATTCTGACTTATTTTCTGGACTATGTACGTTCAGACTTACTGCTAGTTCCGTAATTTAAGAAGTTTTTGTGGGAATTAACACTAAAAAACAATGAGCAAATTGAAACTAATATACACGAATACTTTATTAAATCTAGTACTTTTTGGTAACGGAATTAAAAAACTCATAAGCAAACGGAAAGAATTTGTACATTATGACACCTCTATTGACAATTATATATCACCAAAAAGTATGATATTCTAAGAGGTTTGCTTTGCTAAAATTAAGCCATTACTTATGGGATGGTACATCATTTCTTTTCCCGCATGTAACGTATGTGTACAATAACTCAATGAATGAGCTTTTTTAGCAGCACAGCCAGCAACCTCGTTACTTTCTACATCTTTATAAACTGTACTAGAATACAATGGAAAGGAATAGGAGTGAGCAAAAAACTTTTGGGTTTCTGTTATTCAATTTGATCGACTTAGAGATACAACACTTACAGAGTTGAAAATCCTCACCTAAAGTACATGTGCACGATTGATTGAGTTCACCACATGCACGTCTGTCGACTCACATAACACGTGCACGTCTGTCAACTCACATATGTGCACGTGTGTCGAACCCACATAACACGTGCACGTGTGTCGGACCCACATAACACGTGCACGTGTGTCGGACCCACATAACACGTGCACGTCTCTCGACTCACATAACACGTGCACGTCTGTCAACTCACATAACATGTGCACGTGTGTCGAACCCACATAACACGTGCACGTGTGTCGACCCACATAACACGTGCACGTGTGTCGAACCCACATAACACGAGCACGTGTGTCGGACCCACATAACACGTGCACGTTCCCGGGGGCCTCGTCTTCCTATCTCTCTTTCTGGCTCCTCTAACACAGCAACGAGTTACGCGATCGCAACTCACAAACAACACTGCGATACGAAGACGTCCTTTTACGACAGTGACGTAACTCAATGCCGAAGACAATTGATTAAACGCAGCTCAAGATACAACGAAAGCAATTCGATACGAGAGATGACACCCTCCTAACTGTAAGTCTCGAAACCAACACAACCTTGATCGACCATAACAGCAGCTACGACTTAGACTTAGATTTGAGGGCCAGCGTTTGGCTAGAGCCTTTGTAACGACCTTTAATTCCCTCTAATACATACACACATACAACAGGCTGGCATCCCAGAGTTTTTCTCCTGTGGGCCACGGTCGGGTAAAGTATGATAATTCCTCTAGGGCCACTCACATTCCTCTAACACTCACAACATTACTTCACGTAATCGCCTGCGACACATCCATCCACCACATACTTGCCACACTGCTAGCGTCTTTTTCATAAGTAGCAGCAACAGTGTAGAGCGACAGCACTTAAGTGGGTTTGTTTTCTTTGATGTCGAGGTAAATTCTACCTCAGGTCTTCTATACTCGTAATTCAATCAAATGTTTTTCAGATTAACAGATTTTTTTCTGTGCTAGTATCATCCTACGATTTATCTATCAAGTTCAGCAGCCAGTAGGACTTCAACTAGTCATTTAGTTTAATTTGGGCATAATTATTTTCTGCATTATAAATTGTATATATGTCCTCAGAACACGGCTTAATTACAATCATCAACTAACTACCTTATCATTTATCCTAACGGGAACTAGTCGAAGTCCCGGACAGGTTTTTACTGCATCGATAGCTTATGCGTCAGGAGCCCCAGAATCAAACTTTCTTCAGAGCCAAAGGAGGGGCAGCACCGCGAAAGCGAACGAGACAAAGATATTGTCTTGACAAAGATTTTGTGACCCAACAGAAATCAAGGCACACACACACACACTCGTCTCTACAGGCTCAACCCATACACTCAAACTCATCTCACGGTTGAAGCTTCCTCTTAAATGCCTTATAAACCTATTGCCCCTGAGGGATGTTGGGGATGCAATCGTGGTCATAGAGAAAAAATTTAATCGTGACACGTTTATTTCAAAACGATAATGTTCGAAAACATTTACTCAATGCCACAAAAAATTTAATTATCGTATTAGAGTTTAACCATCGTATATGTTCGAAGGTGGTTTTAACAGTCCCAGAGACCGTCTCAATAGTATAAAAAATTACAAATAAAGTAGAGTGTTAGGTACGGAAAACTGGCGTAGAAGGGCGGCTGAAAGAAACGTCGGCCTTTCCAAGAGAATACAAAGAAAAACAGAAAAGGGAAAGACAAAGCCTAACTACAAAACGAAACTAACAACATTCTCTTTCAAGTGTTGCTGGTGCTACAGTGAGTAGCTACAGATATCACTGAGAGGTACAATTGAAGGGTGGAAAGCACTAGTGGACTACTTGCATTTTTTCCCATGGTAAATATAATATATTTTCCACGGGAAAAAATGCAAGTAGTCCACTCCCGTGCTGTCGCTAACACAGCGCAGACAGAGACGATTACAATCCAGTAGTTTACTATATGAAGGGTGGACAGCACTAGTGGACAACTGGCATTTTCTCCTGTGGGAAAAATGCAAGTAGTCCACTAGTGCTTTCCACCCTTCAATTACCACCAAAATACACTGACGAGGATAGACATTACAAGTATACCCTTAAGAGAGTAGCTCAGGAGTCTGCGTTGATCCGAGAAGCACAAAGTTCCCAAGATGCGCTGAAGACACTCTTTTTCACCAAACCCTCATAGGAGATTGAACATGGAAAAGAAATGCTGAAATATTTTACACAGCCACCATTATATAAATACAGACACACACTCACAATAAAGCTATTACATCTGCGTCGTAAAATCTTTAGAATTGAGTCGACAAACAATAAAAAACACATCTTCAGTTGCATGAAATTAGAGTTAGTCACAATCATTTCCTGCCAGCAGGTATTCAGAAAGTTCATGCGCTTACATTTTCATCAGGACATGTTGAAAAAGCAGTGTCTATCTAAAAACATGACAAGAAAGATACAAGCCTGCACCGATGGTGAACGAGGTCGTTTTCAAAATTATTTATAGTTATCATCAGTCAGTGTTGGGCAGTTACGTCACAACTATTTTTGACGAGTTGCGAATTGGGTTGCGGCGCAACTATTTCAAGCAAATTTCACTGCAATTCGCAGCCACAGCTTTGAAAAGTGTAAGTTGAAAAAAATAACTAGCGCGCGATCAGCAGCCGCCGGTCTGAAATTGCCAGTCTACCCATTGTCTAGGTGTGTTGCGTATAGGCGCTGTCTACGAACTGAACTTATATTCTTTCGAGCTCCAGAAGAGAAATATAGAATCAGTAATATTAGTACTCTATTCCTGTACACTTTCCAGAGAAATATTCATAGATCTATAAGAAAGTTTCATTCGCTGAAATTGAGATGGATCGATTTGCGACTGAAACTAGTGTTGGGCACGCAACGGGAAAATAATCATAGTGCAACCACAACAACACGTACTCAAAGATTGCGGTCGTAACCGCAACTGTTAAATAACGAAACTACTCAAAAAATATTAAGCGTATACAGCTCACACAGAAACACTAATGACTAATCCTCAACAATGAGTATTTTTTCCTCAAAGAGAAGTTACAGGATTTTAAATCGTTTTATAGCTTACTAAGCTTAGATCTTAAATTATTCTCGTCGCCAATCACTTTTTTCTATATGTTACTTTTAGTAGGGTAGTATAGCTAATGACTTCATTAGGAAACATCAAAACTCTGTACTTAGTTGTTTAAGTTAGTTTAAATGGACTGATTTACCATTGATTCCCTTTCAGAAATGTAAGCATTTCAAAATGGCTGTCTGAAAGACGAGCATGTTTAAGTCTCAATATTTTTTTACTTAATGAAAAAAGCCTTTCAACTGCAGCACTAGAGGGAATGGAAGTATTGAACTTTATGAAGCACGAAATAAAGTTACTGTTGGGAAACATGGCCGGATGAATAACTGGATGTTTGGACCGATTAATGACAGGCTCTTTTAACCACTCCTTTATTTCATCTGAAGTGTCTTTTTTCTTGTTGGTGCGCTCATCATTTTTTGATAAAGAACAGAAGAAATCCTCATCTGTCTCAATTTCTGTGCAGCTGCTCTTAGAAGACATGGTAGCGATACTCTTGACTTCTAAGGCCATTTTTTTCAAAACGTAACTAAACTTTTCTTCGTTGTTCATCCACTTGAGCTTAAAATGAGGATGAAATGCAGCAGCTAGCAAACAATGCTCGTCATCAATTGCTTGGCCGAATCTTTTCCTGATTCCACGATCAATGGCAATGCCAAGAGGGCCACACACTGACAATTCTTTCTTTCTCACGTCCTGCAGTAAGTTCAAGCAAACTGTAATAGTTGGCACGAGAATTCCCATGTAGTTTTTTTCCTCTCCCTGCAATATATCTAGAGAACGAGCAAGAGAGCTCATTACTATTTCATATTCTTTGAAAAAAGTAATTTCTACAGGTCCGAAGCTTGGGATTTCCAAATTCTTGCAAATATTCTTTACAGCACCTTCTTTTTCGCCTAGCACTTTATTCAAACGGCACACAGCATCATAGAAGGACTTCCAACTCGTAGCTCCTGGGATAATGAATTGTTGACCGCCGAGTTCTTCTCTAATAATATCGGCTGCTTGAGGGCTTTGAGATTGTTTATTCCACAGAGCTTGTGCTTTACTAAATGCCGAGTGCAAAATCTTCTTGTAATCCTGATTTCCAGGATTATCCATGATTGCTGCAGCGTCTGTGGTTGCAATCAGGTTCAAAGTATGAGCAGCGCAACGAATGTGCCGTGGCAAGGTACAGTGTTCTCCATTCAGCTCTGAAGATTGCTCACCTGAAATGAAAACAGACTAAAAATGTTCTTGGTTGAAAAGAAAATTACATTTTAGTGGCCCCTGGAACAATATAATCTCGTCGTATAATCTCCAAAGTTTCCAAACTTTGGGTATAAGATGCCATCAAATACACATATTATGACCAAAAAAATGAATGATCATTATCGATTCAGCAAACAATGCGTTCAAGCAACGACGTTCATATATAATAATAGCATTTTATTTATGAGCATTGAGTATTTCAATTTTCAGTTATCAGTGTATACCTTGATCAAGAATTGTTGCGACATCTTCAATCACTGTATCGTCAGCATCATCTTCAACGTCACTGTCGCAGTTACTTTCGTTTTGTGGGGCCTTACAAGAAGTAGACTGCAACTGACTACATTCCTGTTCAGACTCGCCAAATAACCTGAAAGGGATTGACAGCAATCGTTGAAATTTTTTTTGGCTGAAATTCGATTAAATTAATGTTTTTACCATATACGATGTATAGGGATCATAATATCACTTATCTATTTTTTTCATTTTAGACAAAAAAATTAAATTCGATTTACAGGCCCAAATCATATCTTACCTGAAAGCCTTGAGGAAGTTACTTCCATTGTCTGAAGTAATTGAAGACGTTTTGTCTTGTATGCCGAACTGCATATGGATGTCTTCGATGGCTCTTGCAAGGACATTGAATGTGAGCTTTCCTTTAAGACGACGACAAGCTAACACTCCCTTTTTTCTGGAGAGGGTCAACGGGTCGATCCAGTGAACAGTTACGCCAAGATATGATCTGTAAATTGACCGTACATAATGGACATTGTTACATATACTTCATTTTTAATACCTAATATTTATCAAACTTTTAATGGCATATACCCCGGATTTATACACTTATTTCAAAGTAATTTGTTTCTTTAACAATGCTACATAGCTTTTTCAAGTGAATCATGTTGTATCAAGTAGTATTTGGAAGAAACTATATTATTATATATTTACTTAACATTTTTTATAGTTTGTTAACAAATAGGAAATTTTTAAAGTACGTTATTTTTATTTCTTCAGTTGAACTCACTTGTTCCAGCAAGACCAAGCATCCACCGTAGTTGCAACATACAGCGGGCCTTCCAGCTTTTCTTTCAACAATGTAACCTCATATTCAAAAATCTCCTCAATCTTTCTAGAAAGTGTACGTCGATTCATGGAGAATTTTTTGCCTGATGAATATTCTATCATATCGATGAAAGAAGAACTCTCAACGATTCTGAGTGGCAAGACATTTTCAATGAAGAATTTCATAATTTTGTTTTCTAGAGTCTTGTTGCAAGCATTCAAACCAATATATCTATTTAGACCCATTGCCTGCGGCATCTTCAACTGCGTGCATTGTTTTTTGGGGGCATTCCTCTCATCCTCATCATCATCATAATCACGTTCACCAGATAAATCTCTTTTCCTTTTAAAATGATCTTTACTTCCTTTTTTCACGCACGCATTGAAACTGGTCAACATCTGAAAAATGAATTCAAGTTTAAAATCGAGTCAGGAAAAAGAGCTAGAGACTTAAAATTGACCATTTACGTTAAATACTTAATGGCTATTTTATATTCCATCTACAAATTTCATTAGTGTAAGCATTAAATAATATGAGTCAATAAATCATAACCAACGTAATATGGTTTTACCTTGTATAAGCGATAAATATTTTTAATTACCTCTGCATGAATGCTCGCGATGTGTTTTCGGAGACTGAAGAGAGACTTTTTTTGTGCCTTGTAGTATTTCGTCATCGGCAAACACTGAACACATTTGAATGTCATACTACCACTATCCTTGCCAGTGCTGACGTACTCGAAAAAATCATGCAAGTAAGGCCAGGGATTTTGTGGTGAATCACATTTCGTTGTTTTAGTTTCTGTTGTTCCACTTACAGAATCACTGACAGCAGCAATTTCTTCTGGAGCATCGCTTGTGGTAGAGTGACCAGCCGTTACAGTTGTATTCGATATACATTTAGTCCCATCTCTACAGAGATGTTTGGTAGCCAAGTGTCGCTTCATATAACCACTATGGCCACTGGTATAATCACACAACTCGCACTTGATTTTGACTCTTATACAATGTTCTGCCGCTTGGTGTTGTTTCATATCATCTTTTTGGGCGCAGGAGTATTCACAAAACTCGCATTTTATCACAACTCCTATCCCATGTTTAGCCGCTTGATGCCTCCTCATATCGTAGTTTTGAGTGCAAAAATACTCGCAGATCTCACACTTAATCAGAACTCCAACGCCGTGTTTGGCAGCTTGATGTCGCTTTAAATCATAATTACCAGTACACGAATACTCGCAAGATTCGCACTCGAGCAATCCCCCAACGTCGTGTTTGGTAGCAATATGCTCTTCCATGCTATCATTTCTTGTGCAAGAGAAGTCGCAATACTTGCAAATTGTGCTACTTGAACCAGTATTTCGTTCTCTTGAATGACCTGCAGGTAGTTCTTCCAAAGAGTCCTCATCACAGGTGGTAAAATCTTCGTCCTTGCAAACACTAGAGAAAAATTTCTCATTTTTTTTAATCACCTGAAAAAAATTCACTTACTTGGTTAACGCAGTAGCAGAATATGAGATGACTCATTAAAAGTCTATGTAGCACATTATATACGGTGTATATTTTTACCAAAACATGCTCTTATTTCAATAATTCAAATTTAATATCTTCATCTCAAATTTATGCACAGAATAATGAACGATACACTTTTAAAACTGATTAATTATATAAGCAAAATTAAATTTTATCACTATAGTTCATACCACACTAATAGTACATCATAGAAAATAGTTGTAGGATCACTTTTACTAACTGCTCATTTATCATTCATAACTTAGTATGATGTACACAAATATTTGAAAAAAATTGCTTGAATCTTAACACGAATAAGATGCAGAACAGAAGAAATAGTTCACTACTGTTCGGCATGGGACTTGCGTATCAACCCAAGAAAGGATCAAAAGGCTCGTTCCTATTGCCTTATTCTACTCTACTCGTCACACAGCACTGAGATGAAGCAACAAATACACGCATCAGAATCACATACCTGAGGCTCCTGCTGCCCATCATGGGGCTCCATCTTCACTAGAACCTGCTCCAGGTCACAGTCAGGCTCTTCTTCTTTCATGTAGATGCTTTCTGGAGTTACGTCAGTGTTCTCAGCATCCACTGTAAAAATACACAGAACGCAAGTGAAATTTTGACTTCTGTACACATGATTAGGCCGTCTACACAACCCATAAGGAAATCACTGAAATAAGTTCAAAAATAATCCCCTGCAGCATATCCCATTACAAGGACTATTTTTTATCTTTGTTTACCACTGGTAACCTTCGCTACAGTCGTGTTCACAGCCCACAAAGTTGACTTTGCTTGCTGTAAACAAGACAGTTGATAGCAACACCGCTAGTTAGAGTCAGTAGACCAGTGAGTCCTAAACTGGGGGGAATTTTCCCTAGAGGGAAATAATCACACTGCCTACTAACAATAAAGAATCTCATGCATTTTCTCATGTCTGTGGCTATGCGGTTAGTTATTACTAACTGCCCTGTATCTGCATTACTATATAACTATATCTTTATCAGTACATTTGTACATTTTACCTATACTACAGTATATCAATATTTTTTAAAAATAAATTAGTAAATAGTAACTATGTTTTGACCACTCTTTCCCTCATACACATGTAAGGGGAAATCTGGATGCTGAATTGGTTGTAGGAGGAAACCTGGATAGCTGAACTGGGTGTAGGAGGAAATCTGGATAGCTGAACTGGGTGTAGGAGGAAATCTGGATAGCTGAACTGGGTGCAGGGGGAAATCTGGATGGCTGAACTGGGTGCAGGGGAAAGAAAAAAAATTGGGAACCACAGCAATCGACAATATGTCAATGTAGACACTGAAGAAAACATCCTGGACATTCCAAAATAGTTATTAGTCAATGGAGTTAAATTGATATATAGTTAAACCTCGATCTAACGGACTAATAGGGGGAGAGGGTGTCCGTTAAAGCCGATAGTCCGTTACAGCGAGGCTTGGCAGCCTTACCCGCAACCACAGGCTTAAGGCGGTGCGTTCCAGAAGCATTTGCCCCCAATAATACTGAGAATTTCTCCTTGCTTATTTTCTTCCCAGGCGTTTTTTCTTCGTTCCCATATGCTTGCGTATTCTTCGGCAGCGACCTCCAAAACAAAGCGGTTTCGTGAGCGTTATAAACTTGATTTGAATGCAAGTCTTCTTTCTTAATTAATTCATTTAATTTAAACCTATAAGGTTCTACTGCGGTGCTATCAGCACTGTCAGCCTCACCATGCTCGACTTTATTCGAAATGCCATGCCTATTCCGGAAGCGCCACAACCAACCAGTGCTGGCTTTAAAATCAATGCCCATATGGTTAGCGAGTTTCTGTGCACCTGCTATGAGCTCCACACCACGAACATTGACGTTGACTGAGCGCTGTTGTACATACCACTTGAACACAGCTTCCTCAAGTGCTTCACTCTGGGGCTCCTTCATATGCCTACGCGCATGAACGACACCCTTCTTATCCTTTGTAGACTCCACATTAAACTTCACTGCATATTTTGTAAGCTTGTCCTTAGCCTTACGGATATCACTCACTGTTTGTTTTTTTACGCCGTAAATTTCACACACGCGAGACACAGAAACACCACCTTCTAGCTTCTTAATAAGCTCTAGTTTATCACCAATACTCAGATTCACACGCTTTTTTTTCTCTACAGGCGCCATAGTAATAATGTAAAACACGGGGTACCAAATAAATAATGCTACACTGCAAAATATAATGAAAACAAGATAGATATGGCTTAACACAACCAGTCGAAAACAAAACAAACCTCCCGCGCCGCCAAGCGGACAAAATTTGGTGTAGCGGATTTTTTCTGTTGCATCCGAAATCTGTTGCAGGGGGGTCCGTTAGATCGAGGTTTAACTGTAGTATGTAGTACACTTTGCCCTCTCTACAATTAACCCCATAACTATGGACTATAAAAGAGTACGAGATGGCTAAGTAAACAAGGACTGTAAGAGAGTAAGAGATTGCCAAGAGTAATGATAAATTATACAGTTGAAATGTTAAATAATCATAGATGCACCCAATAAAAAATTATAGGACATAAAAGAGAATTAAAACTGATCGCATTGTTAGCATTTAAAAACAGATCCAAATTAATATTTTTCATAAAATTTAACTTTTACTGAAATATTGGGCTTGTTTCAAAGGACTAACAGAATTACATAGATACGAATCATTCAAAAAATTCATGATTTTACTTTCATTTTCTATCTGACATCAAGGAACCTCAAAGTGTCAGTGTCTCCATGGAGATTTGAACACATATTCTTATATATATTATAAGAATATATCTTACATATATTCTTTTGTTTATGAACAAAATTACAAGTTTATATTGTGTTTGTGTTGTCTTTAGTGATGCTGTATAACTATAAAAAAGAATGAAATATTAAATTGCTGTCATAAGGTCATAGCAAGAAATTGATTCATTACAGTTTTCTTGTACCTGTAATTAGCTTCAGGAGTTGCACAGCATCAAAATAGAAGAAGACACAAAGCCAACAAGGAATGATAAATATATACCTGAATTCTTCAAATGCAAATACAAGGCAGAAAATT
>VCRD01000257.1:174152-227695 GCA_006783055.1 Trinorchestia longiramus
CAAACCCACCTCCTCGACCTCCTGTACCGAATCCCCCGGAACTAGTTTCCCCTCCACGGTTACTGAATCCGTATTCTCGTCCACCATTACCGGCCCCTTGTCCTCCAAAAGCAGTACCGTCAGATCCAAAGCCTCCGAAACCACTAGACGGTCTGGTAGTTCCAAACACGCCTCCATATTGGGCGTTAGAACCTTTCATAAACCCGCCTTCATACTCCATCATCGCTTCTTTGTGGGTTTCATCGAGCTCAAAACCTTCCATGTTCGGTTTCAGTTCATTGCCACTGACTACAATTGCTCGCCTTGAACAAACATTGCATCTGCTGATCCTCGTCTTCAAATCACCGGCCTTCAACGTTTGTTGTCTAGGTCTTGAAAACTGATTCCTCAACTCTACCGTGGCCATCCAGTAGCTGATGGCAGTAGTGAAGTAGTTACAGCGACCGTGTCCGTGGCATTCAATAAAAGGCGTTGGCCTAAATTCTTCAATACAAGAACCAGGTGACATCAGGTTCTGCCCTCCGCCTTCGGCGCCAGCGTCGGTGTGCTGGAATGATAGTTCATAATCAGATCGGACTCTCATTGTTACTGTATTACCTGTAATGAATAATTTCTCTTACTTAAAAATACTTACTCCACGTGCTAGGTATTTTAGTGTATCTGAACGCTGCTAAACAGAACACAAAATGTGGACAAAAATATTCGTGTAGTGATCTACTATTGAAGTACAGCGACACATCGAAGGTAGTCGAAAGTAAATGCCAAAACATGCAATTACACAATATTTTAAGTAATTTGAAATCCCAGCTGCTGTTGGTTCTTAATAATTCTTGAATCAGAAGCTTTGCCTACATGGATACAAATTAATTATTTTTTTTTGACAGTGGACTTCCCCTAACGTACCAAAAATGTTTAAAATTCTTGATAAAAATATGTAAATATGCGCTGCAGGACACGACGATATTAAGTTTTTATATATGTGAATGGAGAAAATATACTCTAAATATAGAGTAATGGTTCTTTCACGAATCAGGTGATAAGAATAGATATAGGAAACGCACCTTCGAAAGAATTGATCAAGATGAAAGACGCTTCAAAGAATCTTAAGAGCTCCAACCTCAAACACTATCTTACCCCACACCAACGCTAGCCTGTCTCCCCTCTCAGCTCAAATGTTCAAAACTTTGTGGAACAACTTTGAGTTACACTGTCAACCCAACTCTACCCCTTGTTAAAGTTACACGATGCCTCTGGATAAGTTACAAGCATTCTTCAAAGTTTACATATTTATCGATTCCTCCACCTTAGAGTAAGATCCGTTTTTGCTGTCTGAGTGTATAATGTTCTGGTACCAGAGTGTATGCTGTTTTAGACACAGGTACCTGAACATTATGGTTCTCACTGCGTAGGTGATTCATAAACAAAGGCTCATATGTTAGTTCACGAAAAATTACCATGATGAAGGAGTATCCAATCCAAAGGCTGTCCCAATTCTGAGGGCAGTCTGGAATATCTGTGCTCTGGCTATGGACTGCTATTACCATAGAGGGGGCTTCACAAACTGTGCATCTGAAACAAATTGTTAAGTTTGATATCTAGTGTATTCATACAACATAACAATGCGATTATCATAAGTAGGTGAATTAGGTTCACTTTTCTTAAGGCGACACTGCCATTTTTGCCAAAACCTATTGAAATTGTTGATCTCACTGCATAGGTGAATTGTGGACAGACCAGATACGTTGTTATTGTCTTATCGCCTACCATACGAGTCAAATTTCAGTTATGCCAACTTGTGCCCAGTAATCTAGTAAACGAATTGAAATGATTGTGAAACAATATGCAAACAGAGTTTTGCTGTAACGGAGTGAATAAAAATGATTATAATTGATTTACAAATTGTCGCTCAAGCTTACGTTTGAAGAAAAGACTGGATACCCGCAAACGTTACCACAAATTTCATCAGAGTCTGGGAAAGATTGAAGGATATTTTCCGTTCTTAGCACTCATGGTTACATAAATGAGCATGGTTACATGAATGGATTATAGATGAAATAAAATGTTACTTCTCCTAGGATTTGAAACTTTATAAAAAGCTAAGAAAATTCAGCATGTTATTTTGTCAAGTCTTCTAAAACTGTCACCAACGAGAATTAGGTATATAGAAGAACAAGGTTACAAAAAGCGCTAAAAACTATACTCATCATTACGTTTCTGCTACTTGGGAACGAAATAAGATATTTTTGCATTAAAAGTTGGGAAGAAGTATTATGACTCATAAATTCTTCTGTACGATGTTTTCGGTATTGAACAAAAAATTTCGAAGCGCTCATCCAACCAACGAACTCATCGCGTCATAAGGTTGGTAACAGCTTGATCAAGTTTCATAAAGACCTGATCTAATGCACACGCTGTGGTGTTAACCCATTAAGTTCCAATCTTTTTTCACAATTTTTTCTTATAGTGTATTTCATCATACGTAGTTATTGGATACAAATTCAAATTTTTCCATATTTACATTGAAGTATCACACTTTCTTTTACACATGTAAATGAAACTTAGGTGATCTAAGGTCACAATGTTTTGATAATATGGTAGAAACAAGTTGATCCCCACTTAAGGATCATTGTATTTACAGGTTTAGCCTGGGTTTAGTCTACAATGGCGTTCCTGAAGCTAACTAATTTATTTTAGTCTTATATTCTAATTGTGTTGTACGTACAAAAGTTGGGAGAAATTTCATAAAAAAAGGAAATGTGATATTTTGCACTGTCACGTTTAGTCAAAATTTTTTCTTTTTATAGAGTTAAATGACTGTTCTCGTATCGATTTATAAACAAAATGGAGAGGTATTCGCGAGCGTGGACATTGCGTGTTTTGAACTGATACTCAACAATTAAAATCTCAAACGAGATGACGGAATTCTCTTTCTCAACATTCTTCTCGCAAAAGGTTTCTCTCATTGATATGGAAAAAAAGCTTCCTGGCTTTGCGTAAACATGATTCCGCTATTGTACTTATAGATACATATACATATATATTACATATAGATGATACGGCATGTGACTTAGGTAGCAACTCATGAATAGACCAAACGGCTCCTTTCTATGGCTCTATTCTATTCAATTGGATATGATTAAGCAGGGAAGACGTACGAATTAATTCATTACTACTTGGGATGAAAACTTTCTTTTTTTAATCATTGCCGTTTCACGCTGAGTACCAAACAGACAAATTAAAAAATCGGCCGACGTTCCAGACCAATTCACAAAAACGAACAAATTCTTAGATACCATGATACAGTGTTGTTCAAACATAAAATCCATTTATGACACTAAATTTTTAAAACCTACGTCAAATGAAGATGTACCTTAAATTAATTCGAGCAGCTTCTTACTTGGAAATGTATTTTTCTATCTCTGGGCCTGTAATGGGAGTCATCATCATAGGCATGGGTTCAGAAGTTGACAACCAGTACGAGTAGTCATTTCTTTGGGCGAAGTCACACACATTGTTAGGGTTGCAGAACAGGTACGGCATAGTACTGAACTTTCTTAAGCAGCTGCCTGGTGCACCTGAAAACGAGTAGAAACTCAGTTATTGCACTTCTATGTCTGTATGTTTGAATGTGGGTTTTACCAAGTACAGAATAATTTAGTATTTACGTCAAATATTCTTGATTAGATGTTAGGAATATGTTACGTAACTGAAAAGCTAGCCAATTATTATTGGGAAAAAATTATGGGAAATAATTTTTGAAATTACCGTAAGAAAGATAGACCCGAATGCATGAGTGGAGTCAAATTATGGAGCATCGAGCATGAATATGAGTACAACCTTTAGTATCATTACAATATTTTACCATCCTCTAAAAATTTAAATAAATATCAGTATTCCAGTCATTTTTTGTTGAACTGAGAGTCTCATCCATTTCAAGTAATCCATTGTTCAGTCTAGTCGTGGGTTAGCGGTTTTTCATCCACTTGAATCATTTTCGAAAAATTCCAGAACCCAATGATGAGTCATTCAGGAGCCAGATCTTAGTAATAAGCAAGAACTCTTGCATCACTTCTTTCTTTCAGAGCATACAACGGAAAGAGCGTACAAATGAAGTGTGTTCCTAGCTCCTCAGGGAAACATAATGCACCTAGACAAAGGGCTCTCAACTAGTGGGTTGCGACCCCCAGGGGAACCCTAAACCTAGGTGGGGGTAGCAAACCCCCCAAAGGGACCCGAAGCCTTGGCAAGGGAAGGAGGGTCGTGTTGCCTATCTGTAAGTGGGTTGAGATAACTTAAACTTTTTTGTTAGATCTCTCTCTCCATTCCTCCATAGAAAACACAGAACATAGAATGTGAATCACGCTGCTGATAGTAGAAGCTAACATGTGTTTCAAGCTTTTTGATGAGACATCGTGAGTGTGAAAATGACAGCTCACCAAGCTAGACTCACCTAAATCCTGGCTCTGTGCTCTGCCGTCGCCCACAACGTGCAGTAAAGAAAAGCCCTGCCACATAGCTACCATCCCTAGAGGGCACTGGGGGGCCTCGACAGTCTGACTGTGCCTGGTAATCATGATACCCCGAGACTTGGGGCTGGGTGCAGGGGGAGCTGGAACCCCGGCAGATCCCGGAAACCCTGGCAAAAAAATTAAATTAGGTTAGAAATATATCTACTCTATTCCGATGTCACACAGTTTTGTATTAATCCACGTGGTATTAATCTGCTCATTAATCAGTATTAAACTAAGGAAAAATTATATTCGATTAGAAATATATCTAATCTATTCCGATGTCACACAGTTTTGTATTAATCCGCGTAGTATTAATCTGCTCATTAATCAGTATTAAACTAAGGAACCATTACTTTTGTGAATAGTGATGTAAGACCAACATGTGGTACTGCAACGTTTCAAAAGAGACGTTTGAGTACCGCATATGGTTTTCAAGAACCACAAATTTTACAAATAGTGATGTAAGACCAACATGTCGTACTCGACGTTTCAAAAGAGACGTTTGATACTGCATATGGGTCTCAAGCGCTGCAAATTTTGCAAATAGTGATGTAAGACCAACATCTGGTACTCAGACGTTTGGAATCTCCTGTTTAGATGATATCTGTGTGCTGTTGTGAAATTAACGAGATGAAATATCCCTTGATGGTGTCCACTTCGATAATAATTTACACTAAGATTACGTCTGACTTCCTAGTATCTTCTTTGTGCAGCCAACAGAGTTACCTGCATTGCCAGGTTTTAATTACTATCATATTGAATTGAGAGATTTGTGTTAGATATGGCTACAACACAAACTTTTTTCTTAGAACACAATTTTTTAAGGGTCTAGTAATAAATTTCCACTGATATGAGGTTATGCACGGTAGACTGGATGGTTTGATACCCACGTGTCAGAACTTCATACTTAATAAGCTCAAAGAAGACGAAATTACACCAGTTGAAGAAGTCACCCGTTTAACACATGGTATCATGGCGGACAGCAATTTAACATTCGGGTAAATGAGACCGGCAATAGTTTAAATTTTTTTTGAAGACGCTGGAAAGTAAGTTGTTTGTACTAACCTGGTGGACCAACGTTGCCAGGGTATCCAGGGGCACCCACGTCACCACGTAGACCAAGGAGACCAGGTGGACCCATCGCCCCAAACTGGCCGTTGTCTCCACGTATTCCCTTCAGCCCCACGGCGCCCAGTATGCCTGGGTCTCCAACAAATCCAGGGATCCCTGGAGCTCCTGTAGAGAAACAACCATGCATGAAACTTGGGTAGCACGGCATGGAACTTGGGTAGCACGGCATGGAATTTGGGTAGCACGGCATGGGACTTGGGTAGCACGGCATGGGACTTGGGTAGCACGGCATGGGACTTGGGTAGCACGGCNNNNTGGGTAGCAAGGCATGGGACTTGGGTAGCAAGGCATGGGACTTGGGTAGCAAGGCATGGGACTTGGGTAGCAAAGCATGGGACTTGGGTAGCAAGGCATGGGACTTGGGTACTCCCTTCAGTTTCCATGCCATGTTTTCTGTCTATAATACTCTTTAAGGGGGTCAGCAGTATTCCAAAAACTAATAAGACACATGTGCAACATAATGAAGTAAGTAAACTTATGTAAATGTAATTACAGGTAATGTTGCAATGTAGTACGCACCTACAAAGCCGGAAAGACCTCTAGTTCCAGGTTGACCTTTAAGTCCTGGGCGACCAGCCAGTCCTGGGCTTCCTGCCATTCCCTGGAAAAAGTTACATTAATATCAATATATAATAGTACCTCGACATACAAATGTCGTAACACGAATTATTTAGCATACGAATGGTCATTTGGTTCAGATTTCCTATGCAGAAATTTGAACCAAATGACCATTCGTATGTTAAATAATTCGTAAGTTAGGACATTCGTATGTCGAGGTACCACTGTAATTGAAATTATAATTGAAAATAAGAGTTAAAAGGCATTCCGTTTTTTAACAAACGTACTTTTATCCTAAGTTTTACTTTTACTTGCAACTGGAAAATAGTACCAACACTATCGGTGAAGTTTCGTATTAATCCATGTAGTCGTTTTTCATATAGTTAAAAATATGAAACACAGTATTGTTTTAATTTAAGGTCATGATTTGAAAATCAAAAAAATTGTACTTTTTTTAAAATTATGTATCGAAAATCTAAAATGTACGTAAAAAGATGCTTCCGTCAACGAAGGGATGAACAGATTTTTTCATGAAACTAAGGACAGGATTGAAGATTTATACATTTTCATTTCCGGCACAAGTTTAGAAAAATTTCTTGGTAGTACTGGAAGATGATTTCATTTGTACCGCCGTACACAGGAATAGAAACAAGCACAAAGAAAATGTTCGACACCATGATCATAAAAAATTGTGATCCATAACAATCTTTCACTGAATAAATATAACAACTACGCGTTCTGAGGCTGGGGATTACCAAATTGTATTATCAAACTTATATAGTTCAATTAGCTAATTATATACCAGTCATGACTGTACAAATTATGGTTATTATACACGTATGTATGATATTGGTATTCCATTTTATATGTATTAGTAAGTTTATCACGAGTACATGTAACGATGGTTGTAAGGGTTGTACGGATAAAGTAAGACATTGAACGTGGTTAGAGAGAGTGAATCACAATAAAGAAATACGACGGGTTATTACTATTATTATTACTAGCCAGTTCTCATGGAAATTCTACGATTTAGATTCGACTATTTGAAACTATTATAAAGATGAACGTAATAAAGATTTACAACGAATTATTGTATTTTGAAGGAATATTTTTTATTAATGTATACAGAACTTCCATTCTGTATCTTATCTAATGATAACATGCCCAGAGAGTAGCTGTTGAAATTTCTTGGTTTAAGAGGGATGAAATTAAGGATATTTGAAATAAAATGTATTTTTCAGTTTTGCCCGTGGTACCATCAGAATCAGAATATTTTTTTTAATATATACAGAACTTTCATTTTGTATCTCACCTAACGATAACATGGACGTGTAAGAGAAGAAAGTTAATAACGGAACAAATGGAGTATTTTATAGAGATCTGGTGCCCTTGGTATCCACAATACAATGCTTGTAATACATGCATACCCGTTCCGATTTCAGTTCAAGAATTTTTCTTCAGTAATAGATAGGAAGTAATGGCACATACACACACAGATACAACAAGATGGAGATACATAGTCGATTATATACGTAGATTATTATATTCCTGGTTTAAGCACTACAGAAGATGGGTTACCTTGAATCCAGGCAGGCCATCGGGTCCACTGAAGCCCACAGCACCCGCCATGCCCTTTGCACCAGGGCGTCCAGGCAGCCCCGCTAGTCCTTCCTCGCCGGCTTCTCCTTTCTGGCCAGGGGGGGTGGGACGAGGGGCTTCCACGGGGCCCGGAGGACCTTGGAGACCTTTGGGGCTAACGTACGAAACACGCAAATAATTTTCGTGCATTAGAATAGAATTCCACTACACAATAATATACAGTTTGTTACTTGCTTGCTTGGTCCGTCTCTCTGTGACGCTCTTAAAGATTTAGATAGGAAGAAATTCGGTAGTGTATGCATGTATTGTATTGTGGATACCAACAGCACATCCTTGAATGTGGAAACTCCTTCGGAAAGTTCGCGTCCACTGACAAGTCAAACAAAAAATTTAGTAAAAAACACGTGAATTTTTACGTGTAGATCTACTAGTAAGACAATAGGAACGAGCATTCTTGGATGAGTACCCAAGTCCCATGCCGTACCCGGCATAATTGGTTGCAGACTTCTCATTTTTTACTAAACTCGTATAAGATGAGCGTTCATAATCATGAAAATATGGATACTAAACTTCTTCAATTCAAATTGCCTGATTGAAATTAAAGATTGCTTTTTGCAATGCAGTTTACGAAGGAAGAAATCATGAAGCAACGATAATGTTTGGATAATTCAGCTTTATGCTTTGAAAATCCATCGGGACAACAACCTTGTCCAGCTCAATATTCTTCATCTCGCGGTCATGCCATACACTGCATGTACAAATTTCATTACATTATTTATCCAAAACTTGTTCAGATTTCATATATATTGATAAAAAACACGCACCTTGAGAAATTTAGAGGCCTTGGGTCCCCGCACTCCCCGCCCAAAGGTTACCATTCTATGCACTGCTTTTAGAATTATATATTAGATTATTTACCTGAAACTTGTTGATGTTTCAGATTTCAGATATATTTTTGTAAGGCACGCACCCAGAGAAACCTGGAGGACCAGGATCTCCTCTCTCTCCCTGCCGGAACCCAGGTAATCCTCGCTTTCCATCAGCTCCGTCTCGACCTCGAGGTCCTTGTTGCCCTTGTGGTCCAGTCGGTCCTAGAAAAGAGTTGATAAACACGCATTAAATAGAGTAGAATGAGGCGACAGGAACGAGCCTTTTGGCCCATTCTTTGGTTGGTACCCAAGTCCCATGCCGTAATTCTAGCCAAGCGATGGTCGTACATAAACTGACCATCGCGGCAGCGGACCTCGAACCCGGGTCTTCTCGCATCGCAAGCGAGTTCGCTCACCAGTCGACCAAGCTGGTGGTGATTAAGCAACAGCATATTGAGCTATCAACCCGTTCGTGGTCACATTAATATACAGAGTGTACCTTCTGTGGTTACGAAAAATCAGAAAAAAGTTTTCCCCCCAAACAACTAAAAACTACCTAAGAAACAAGGAAACAACATTTAAAATCCACTTTCCCTGTTTAAATGTCCCCTGTGGGCTCTTTATTTTGACGTGAAAAAACAGTGGTAGTTAGAGCAATTTCACGTCAATTGACGTGGAAAACCACGAACGAGTTAAGCGTCACTGATGTTATATGTCCTCCACCATTTCATTCTTTTTATACACTTTAACTTTTGCTTTAATATAAAGTCATTGAAAAAATAACAAAAGAAAAAAATATCTTAAAGGGCAAAAAAGAAGTCAGTTTAACTCTTTCGATACTGACGGTACATATAAGTACCGCTCCAATTTTGCATATTTTAAGATGCAGAGCAACACGTGTGTCTGTGCAAACGCTGGTAGGGCAGTGCAAGCTACAGTTTGATCAGGACAATGCAGTGACCATAAAACATCACAAGCATCTTTCTTTAAAATTTTATGTTAAATATGTTGAAAAGGTTCTGATATGTGCATCATGGTACCGAAAGGGTAAAAAGTTTGATGGATTTCGCTCAAAAAATGTGACGATTTGCGAGATGCATCAGCTACGACGGGTGACGTTTTACAGGTGAAACAAGTTTAACCATACGGGTACAGTTCGAAGTTACGGGTACAATTCGAAGTTACGGATATAATTCGAAGTTACGGGTACAATTCGAAGTTACGGGTACAATTCGAAGTTACGGGTACAATTCGAAGTTACGGGTACAATTCGAAGTTACGGGCACAATTCGAAGTTACGGCACAATTCGAAGTTGACTACTTGTGAAAATAGAAACTCCCCGACAATAAAACAATTGGCTATAGTTGTGCTGCCTACTCTAACGATGAATAATAAGAAAAGACTATCAAAAAATAATTTCCCCTAGACAAACTACAAGGGGAAAAATTAAAGTATCATTTTAGTTCTAATTAAGTTCAACTTGAATATGGGAACCGACATCGAGAACATTCGATGTTATAGGGTTGTAGGGAACCTGAAAACATGGCTACTAATAGAAATGATTATATATGATTGATAGTTTTTGAAACAACAGTTAATGAATGAATAAATGCAAACAAATGAACTTTGCTTTACTTTCAATTAC
Source organism: Trinorchestia longiramus (assembly GCA_006783055.1). Lineage (NCBI taxonomy): Eukaryota > Metazoa > Arthropoda > Malacostraca > Amphipoda > Talitridae > Trinorchestia > Trinorchestia longiramus. The sequence goes on from VCRD01000257.1 coordinate 184,467, forward strand.
GCTTTTAGAATTCGTGACAGTAAAATTGTGTAAAACTTAAAAATTTCGTATTCTTTTCTTTATTAAAAAAATATTGACAGGTGAATGCAATTTTTTCCTAGTCACATTGTCATTGGGGTTGTGACATGGTGAGGTTGTGTTGATATACAGGTTTTCTGGAGACAATATTTTCTATAATAATTTTCCATTAACTATATTTGATGACATGAACAATAAATCTGTATTCTGATCTATGAAAATTACTAAGAAAATTTATATTAGTTATATTTCGCAAGTTTTGCGCTGTTTGCAACGACACATGGGTGCTTTTAAGACTTCTTGTTTCTAATTAACTATAAACTTTCAGTTTTAGCTTCCTGCACGTCGAATTGCGTGTGGTAGAAATTGCGAACTATGTACAGGACACGACACCATAACTTCCTTTTTCCAAAGCAAGTTCATTTCAAAAAAAGGAAGTAATGTTGCCGCACCATGTAGGGAGTAGCATCGTCAGAACTCGACCCTGTGCTGCAATAAAGATGCCACCAGTGTAAGTGAGATACACGTATAATTATTAACTTAAATATCCCCGCATATTGCACAGATGAATTATGAGAGTGAAATAAACTTAAATTATGAACTTAAATATCCCTGCATATTGCACAGATGAATTATGAGAGTGAAATAAACTTAAATTATGAACTTAAATATCCCTGCATATTGCACAGATGAATTATCCGAGTGAAATACACTAAAATTATTAACTTAAATATCACCGCATATTGCACAGATGAATTATCCGAGTGAAATACACTAAAATTATTAACTTAAATATCACCGCATATTGCACAGATGCAACTTTCCAGTACCTCTGAATCCAGGCTCTCCTTTGCGTCCAGGGAAAGACAGACCAGGGGACCCAGGTAATCCTTGGGGTCCATTTGGACCGAAGTCTCCGGGACGTCCTTTTTGACCGGGGCGGCCCGGGAAGCCGTCTTTGCCGGGCCGGCCCTCTGTACCGGGTGGACCCTGAGCTCCGGGCAAACCGGGTATACCTGACCGCAGAATTATTATTTTCATTATTTTCATTATTTTCATTATTACTATTATTATATTCCTGGTTTAACCCTTTCGATCCGACTTTTGCTCAGCCAAGTTTCTGTTCTAATGGCTTCATTGGCCCATAAATAAGGTATGTATTCCAAATTATGAATCTGTTTATCGTATAAACATGTTTCTTACTGCTGGGACAAATATATCCCATCAGGATTGAAAGGGTTAACCACAGCAGTCCCAACAAAAGCGATCTCAGCAGTGATGAATGGTATCAGGAAGTACTGTACTGAAGTACTGAATGGTATCAGGAAGACACAACAACGAAGACGGTGTATGAGACGCGACAACGAAGACGGTGTATGAGACGAAGTACTGAGCGTAAGCTGGGTTAGTGAGCGTCAGAGAGAAGATTAGCCTAGGCCTACGGGATGTCTCAAACTTCACCTACGACGTATAAGACGCAGGGCGATTTTTGAGCCAAAATTTTGGAAAACAGTGTGTCCCATATGTCGTCAAATACGGTAGTTATTAAAGTTTTAAAGTCAAGTGCTGATCTTGAAATCGGGTTAGCTATATTTACTGTAAATTTGGCATCCTGGGTAAATGATGCCGTACATAGAAGCATAAATTTCGGAATAAAACATGAAAATAAAATTTAAGCCAAAGAAGAGGAATGCAAAATTTACCTATCAAAGGACAAAATTAATGAACTGCTCCCCTTTGTTACGTGTTGAAAAATTACAGAGCCATGAATGAAACTAAAGGTCATAAGTATTTCAACTATGTAGAATATAACAGAAGCCCGAATTGCCTACACCAAGGTAAGCAACTATAACATTTCATATTGATTTGCACCCGAGATAAGCGAGTAATTATTTATAATAAATTATTTCTTTAACGGCCACTAAAATGCATAACTAAGCTCATTAATTCGATCATACAGGGTGTAGTAACATAACTTCCTTTTTTTTGAGAGGAATCTCCTTTGAAAAAAGGAAGTTATGTCGTCACACCCTGTATAAAAACTCAATCTTAACAGAAACATTGTAAAGCTGACAAGAAAATTGAATCTCAAACTAGATGGAAAGAAAAGTACAATGCATCACGTACTTTTGAAAGTAAATCATGTTATAGTAGAATTCTTTTAAACCGGCACTCGCTGGCCAAACTTTATATATTTATTCATTATGATGATATTGATATTGTTTTTCTTTTATGTCTAGCGTGTCTATGAATTGTTTGTGATTACTTGGGTAATATTAACCAGCAACTGCAAGGTCCAATGGGTGCCAGTGAAAAAGACTTCTACTGTATAGCTATTGTGACTGAAAAGACATCCCTAATACAAATTTACTTGAACATTAAAGAGGAATTATTTCTGTAAAGCATAAGTGATGGACACTTGAATTTGTACTCAAATGCACACCTTCATGAAAAAAGGATGTAGAAAAAGTTGACGTTGAGAAACAATATAAAAGTGTAAACATATTCTTTTACGTTATAGTTGGTCCTTGATTTGTAACGTAAGAGAAAATGAAACTCTAACGCTAGAGAAAGTTGTTACACTTTTCAATTATATCTCAATACCGACTTTCTCTGAGGCTTTTTGTTGGGATCATGTGCATTAATGAGTTGATGAAGAGACAAAGATATCGATGCGAAGACGAAGGCACTGACCAGGTAATGAAGGCACTAACCAGGTAATGAAGGTACTAACCAGGTAATGAAGGCACTGACCAGATAATCCTGAGGGTCCTTTAAAACCTGGACATCAATGTGAAGACAAAGACACTGACCAGGTAATGACGGCACTGACCAGGTAATCCTGAGGGTTCTGTAAAACCTGGACATCAATATGAAGACAAAGACACTGACCAGGTAATCCTGGGGGTCCTGTAAGACTGAGATATCAATGTGAAGACGATGACACTGACCAGGTAATCCTGGGGGTCCTGTAAGACCGATATATCAATATGAAGACGAAGGCACTGACCAGGTAATCCTGGGGGTCCTGTAAGACTGAGATATCAATGTGAAGACGAAGGCACTGACCAGGTAATCCTGGGGGTCCTGTGGGTCCAACGTCCCCAACGCGCCCAGGGATTCCTTGGGATCCAGGAAGGCCGGGGAATCCAACTTCTCCTGTGTCACCCTAAGCAGAATGACGCAAGAGGCAATTTTTAAAAATTTGAAAGAAAAGTTGGAATAGCTTAAAAAGAGGTTTAACACGTTGACTCCGATTGCCTGATTGGTGTAAAACTTCACTTTGTACGCATAGTCACTAGAAGGATCTGAAAAAATTACAGAACCTAACCTAAGTGGTACACATACGTACCACTTCGGACTCAACGTGTTAAGATATTCGAACAAATGTTTGAAGGTCTTAGAGAGAGGTAATTTAAGAAAAATTGAATCAAGTGTTTGAATATCTTGAAGAGAGATAATTTAAGAACAATTAAAATAAATGTTTGAACATGTTAAAAAGAGGTAATTTAAAAGAAATCGAAACACATGTTTGAACATCTTAAAAAGTTGTAATTTAAGAAGATTCAACTAGTTTTTAGTAAAAACTAGTAGGAGCCCACATTTTTCCATTCCTAACATCTTCACATCCTGACCTCTGTAGAGATAATAGGGTTGAAAATTACACTTCCTAGAGAGTAAATTATATCAATTTGCAGAACCCAACGTGGTCCAAAAAGAGTTATTGAATCGAGTACCTGCAATCTAAATTCTAACAATGAGGAAAATTTGATACGAATAACTCAATCTTTCTTAAAGAATTGTGAAGCTCAAATTCATGAAATAACATTTTAAAATTATAATCTAGAAACAATTTCAGTTTCCTCGAAATTACCAAGTTAAATTTCAAATCTTTAAACACAAGTCAAGTGGTGTTTGGTATCACTCATAATTTTGAAGACAGCAACCAGCAAAAGCTCGCAGACATGATATACATATGAGGGACAGTTGTTTCAGTAACATACTCCTTTGTCATCCAGGCAATAACATGACACACTAGGTGACTGTCATGCCAACTCAAGACTTAGCAGTGTACATTGAAATGTACTGCACCGTACATCATTGAAATGTACTGCACCAAGTACCATCATTGAAATATACTGCACCGTACATCATTGAAATGTACTGCACCAAGTACCATCATTGAAATGTACTGCACCAAGTACCATCATTGAAACGTACTGCACCAAGTGCCATCATTTAAAAGTACTGCACCAAGTACCATCACTGAAACATTCAGACCGACCGAATTCAAAACACCTACAATTTAATTGCCGAGTTTTTATTCTCGAAAATATTTGTATCCTACGTATTATATCCGTGTATTTTACCTTTGAACTCAGTTCATTGCCTGAAGGCGCATGTTTCATGTCTTAGCTCCGTTGCAGCCTGAAATTTGTCTATCCCCTAAAATATTTTATCCTGCGCATTAAATGCTTGTATTTAACCTTTAAACTCAGTTAATTGCCTGAAAGACCAAGTTCCAAACCTTAGCTCCGTTGCGGCCTGGAATTCCAGGATTGCCAATAGCTCCAATGGCGCCGGGCAGACCGGGCTCTCCGATGTCACCTTTGTTGGAGGCACCTAGAGGAGAAACAACGAAAAACATGTTCAAAGTTCTTCGTAAGTGTAAACTAAATTTAAATCATCGGAGTTTGATAAGTAAGCCAGTTATGAAACAAATTTAAAGTATCGTAATTTGATAAGCAAGCCAGCTATTAAACAAATTTAAGGTATCGTAATTTGATGAGTAAGCCAACTATATGTATAGTTTTTAAGTTTACTAACACTAGTTCCCTCTGTGCGAAAAATTGGATGAGGTTGCAAAAATTTCAAGCCCATCACAAAACCTGATGAAATTTAATACTTTTTATACCATCAAACTATACAAATGCAATTCGATATCGTTAAAATAAGTCCTACCATACCTTTTTGGTACAAGTGGTCAAGAGAAGGTTTACACAGCACTTATAAAAGCAGTTATTTTTCAGCTTCCAAAATATATTGTATGCCCCACTTATGATGCACAAGAAAGCTTTTTTCTCATGATCATGTCAAAATTTTAACAATGCAAATAATTGCGTTGAGTAATTCAAGCTACGCTCGAACCATACGATTAGAAAAAAATCCTTCTGTTAGTTCCACTGCGGGAATTTCATTGAAAAATTCTATCCTTTTGGAAAACAAATTGAGACGAAGAATTGAAGAGTAGAAGGACTAAGAGAGTCAATTAACCCATTTGAATATCGTAAATGAACATAACTTGATTTACATTGCATATTCTTATATCATCTCGCTTGAATTTCCGTACTTTGGTTGATAGTAGTTTAGGCTGACACTCTCAGTCTTTCTAGTGTTAAAATAAAGAACTCTTCATCAAACGATCAACAAATTGTTCATTACAACGCGTTATCATGATACTTTATACGCCTTCACTGCTTTGGCTTTCCTCACCATCAAAGTATCAAAATATTGTTGGTCTATGACACCTGGTTTGCTCCTAGTCCTTTGGCTTTCCTCATCATCAAAGTATCAACAAATTATTGGTATATTACATGATCAACAAATCGTTCATCAGAACATGTAAATACGATACTTGGTTTGCTCCAAGTTCTTTGGCTTTCCTCACCATCAAAATATCAACAAATTGTTGGTATATGACACCTGGTTTGCTCCTAGTCCTTTATTTTTCCTCATCATCAAAGTATCAACTAATTGTTGGTGTATTACATGATCAACAAATCGTTCATCAAAACACGTAAATACGATACTTGGTTTGCTCCAAGTTCTTTGGCTTTCCTCACCATCAAAGTATCAAAATATTGTTGGTCTATGACACCTGGTTTGCTCCTAGTCCTTTGGCTTTCCTCATCATCAAAGTATCAACAAATTATTGGTATATTACATGATCAACAAATCGTTCATCAAAACACGTAAATACGATACTTGGTTTGCTCCAAGTTCTTTGGCTTTCCTCACCATCAAAATATCAACAAATTGTTGGTCTATGATAGTTTGTTGGTGGTTTAAATTTCCAGATCTGCTCTGACTCACCTGAAGGAGGACGTGGGCCGCGGTCTCCTGTCTCTCCCACAGCTCCAGGTTTACCTGGAGTTCCAGGAAAGCCGCGCTCCCCTGGGGCACCTGGGTGCGAGTAATTTAAAAATAAATATGAGAATACATAAAATGATTAATTTAAAACATGAAGCAACCTGATTCATTGGTTGTACAAGTTAATGATTCCAGCAACCTTTCAATTCCGAAGTTATTTTTACGTGTTCTTTGACCACTTTTTCTTTGCGTAAATGGTTTACCTTCTGAGTCACAACTCATTTCAATTTGCGAGACAAATTTATGATAGAAAATTCGAAAGGTACAGAGTGTGCAAGTAGTTTCAATGGAATATTCTCTTATTCGTTTACTATAACTATAATACGATTAGAAAATAAGATAAAACCTCTGCTCAGTGATGCGAGAATGGTGAGTCACTTAAAAAGATGTCATTACAACTATATTAAAGACTGAGAAACTTGAGTTGTTGTGACGAATTGTTGTTGTGAAGCCATTGCTCACGGCCTGTTTGTCCCAGAGACAACACAATGACAAGTTAACATTTGTCTTGCCCTTTAACCCTTTAGTGACGAATTTCTTTTTATAGTTTCGACGTGCTCACAAAGACCGTCTGTACACTGATACAATGAAACACGCTGAGAGCCAGGCAGCCAGAAGAACGACGCTGTAACATGCCGCGGCGTTCAAACCTAGTAGCAACCTCATATTGCTCACTGTTTAATTATTAGAACAATTCTCTCAAAGACCGTAAAAGAGAACCGTATGGTCCATTTCGTCGCTTAAGGGTTAATTCAGCAATTGCAGGGGTGGGACCTAGCGAGGGGCTTGCAGTTGCAAGCCATACGATTGCATGTGAAAACATTTACGGATGAACTAATCGTAAGAGTTGAATTTGCTGGCTATCTTCGTTTAATTTTGTTTTAGGATTTTTTTTCTTTTCCTTGAGAAATGTTGAGAAGGTTTGCACAGGTGAAAAAATGAAGCACCCTCCGGCTAAAAAAATTGATGAAGTAAGAAATGAGAAAAAGTTTAGTTAGAAGTAGACTGAGGGAAAAATAGACAAACAGGAACGCTGGAAAAAGATATTTTTGTCGCTGAAGAATGCTTGAATATGCTTTGACGGCAACATAACTTCTTTTTTCAAAGGAAGTTCCTTTGAGAAAAAAGAAGTCATGTTGCCGCACTCTGTATAATAAGAAATGAAACACACGTAATGGCTGGTAATAATCAATCTAACCACATGTTCCACGGGCTCTAACCTCGTAATTAGCCTACTTTCTCAAGCTAAATATACGAGAAATTGTAAATAGACAACTAGAAGTAAACAAGCGACTCCTGTTGTACCTACATGTATGCACAGCGACGTTCTACAAGTTAAAGTAAAGAATAAAAAAGCAGACCATTATTTCAACAGTTATATGGATGATCTGATACGTTTTTAACCCATATGTTCCGATGATAACATTTTTTGTTGGATTCTAATGGAACTTTGTGAAAATATCAACAAAAACACGTTCACAACACGACTGATTTATTGCATCAGGTATCAGTAGTAAGGTGGGTACGAACATATTTTGACTAGCACACCCCTGTAGTACACTTGCAGTTTCCACATTAGATTCGGTTGTTACAAAAATAATGGTCGCTCGAAGGTCAACGCATGCTTTTGAAATCGGCCATTATTTTTGTAACAACCTAATAAAATTTCATCTCAACAATTTTTCGGGCGCCAAATGAAACCCGTAGAAGTAAATGAATTTGGAGTGAGGGGATTTTTAACCAACATTATTATCATCATTACACGCATTAATTAACACGTTCCCAGCGTATAGGTATTAAAGCAGTATTCCCTCATTGCAGAAGTATTTCTGTGTGCCAATTGCCAAACGTAATTTGGTACACTAGTGTACCAATACGCAATTTTGGGATGACACTGTTGATACACAGGTGTACCAATGCGTAATTGCGGGATGACTCTGTTGGTACATGTGTGTACCAATACGCAATTGTGGGATGACTCTGTTGGTACACAGGTGTACCAATACGAAGGGAACGTATTAATAATAAAACACTTAATGTTAAACCTACCATCGCGTCCAAAGTATCCTGGTTCTCCTGCCATTCCTTTGGGTCCAGGAGGACCTCGAATACCAGGTATCAAGAAAGTCACAACCCCTGGTAGACCTGGGAAGCCTGGTTGTCCTTGTACTCCTTTTATTCCTAGTACGCCTGTGGGACCAGGATCTCCAGGCATTCCCTGGTGAAATGCACATTGATCATTTCAGGCTCACACTTTTAATGGAAAGAAATGTGTACGGTGCTCAAAAATTTGTAGATTCATAAGGATATCCCCCTACGTGATGAAAAGAAATGTGTAACATGCTCAAAAATTTGTAGATTCTTAAGGATATCCCCCTATGTGATGGAAAGAAATGTGTAACATGCTCAAAAATTTGTAGATTCATAAGGATATCCCCCTACGTGATGGAAAGAAATGTGTAACATGCTCAAAAATTTGTAGATTCATAAGGATATCCCCCTACGTGATGGAAAGAAATGTGTAACATGCTCAAAAATTTGTAGATTCATAAGGATATCCTCCTACGTGATGGAAAGAAATGTATAACATGCTCAAGAATGCATAGATTCAAAGGGATATTCCCGTACATTTATGATGGTGGTACAAATTTTGAGCTGCAGAGGAGCGCAGGAATTCAATTTAAAAAGTGGTATGCTTTCTGTACCACCAAGCATTAAAGATGATCTCATCGCAGGTATGAAATGTGTACCACTACACTTTAAAGGGTTATTATTATATTATTTTATTCCTTGTCTTGAAAAGGTTAAAAGTTTGATGTCCATGCTCATGTCCTTTTCTTCGAAAACAATATGGTATGTGTAGTCAATGTTTTCTTACATTACAATACCATTGTGTTTCTAAAAATTGTTTCAAACTCTGGAAAATAAAGATAAACACATGTGTAGTAAAAGAATTTTTCTGAGTAAAGAACTCACAGTGCATCTAGAACCCTTTAAGAGTCTGACCCATCACGATGAACAGTTTTGGAGTTCGTTCTTCTCCCCAGTTTAACTCAATCTTCAAAACTATAAATAGACTGAACTTTTTGCCTAACATGACATGTTACTCAATGTGAATGATAACGTACCTCTAAATTGAACTTCTCTAACTCACATAATGAAACTAACTACGAATGATAACATACCTCAAAACATTGACATTCATCTCACCCGAAACATAGTTCATGGTGACAATAAATAACCGTGACGACACCCAACTACCGTGCATCTATCGGTTCCATAAATATCTTGTATCCTTGATTCAACGAGACTAAAAATGCCCTTCAGCAACGAACTGTTCCCTAACTCCTGAAAGAAGGCCAACAACGAAACGTAAAACATCGCATAAAACACACGTAATGGCTTAGGATAGTGGTTCCCAAACTTGTTTATTTACCGCCCCCTTCTCAGGAAATCTTTTTATCTGCCGCCCCCCTTGAGATCTTGCCGCCCCGTAGTGGTTCATTATGTTAAAATTTTATAGCAAATTATGGACAAGATGAATTTGCTATATATAAAAATTTTCCCAGGCACTTTGGGAATCACTGGCTTACGACATCGAACCCGCTGTCCTAAGTCATTTTAACCCAGCTGCTTAGGCATGCATTCTACACACACTTCACAGAATTATTGTTCATCGCTTCTTAATTTAACGGTTAGAGCACGGGTTCCATCTCCTCAACCAATTTTATTTTAAGCTTCAATGAATAAAAAAATCTACAAAGTTGCCGTTTCCCTCTTTACAAGGTCTTACCTTAGGATGACATTACTCCATTTTAACTTTTCTCAACACGCACACTTGCTCACTGTTCATTCAATTATGTGATGGTTGTTTCAGAACATTCTATTTTGTCAGCAATAGACTAGACAAAAACAATTGATTTCATATTAATTTAATGTTTAGTGGCCAAAATTTCCTTCAGCAACTTTGCGTAGAAGACATGTTATTTAAGCACTTCTTAGTATTATAGATCATAAAGAACTGAGAGTATTTGTTCCTGATCACTAAAATTTAAGAACATACGGCCTTGGTGCCAGTTAATAAATTAAAAATGATTCTAAAGTACGAACATTCTTTTTTGACAATTTTAATGAGATGAAATACAGTTAAAGATTCAAACCTTCCCCCCCGGGGAGCCAAAATAGCCTGGCCGGCCTTGATCTCCTGGAAGTCCTTTCATTCCTTTCGCTCCTGGAAACGATCGACCATCCAGCCCTGGAGGTCCTCTCTGTCCAATTCTGCCTTGCAGTCCATTTATGCCTGAGAAACCTCGGTCTCCTGCAAACACGAAATTGTATGATATCAATGAGAAAACTTACAGAAAATTGCGAGCAAACAAACTTTGTAGTTATAAATGACTGCTTCGGAATTAAAGAATGAAGATTTTACGAAGTCCCGAGGAAGTGAGAGAAAAGATTATATTTCACAGAAAACTCACTTTAATTTACAGATTGATTAAATTCACAGACAACACATTGAAGAATATTCCATTACATGTACGGTATTTTGAGCGTTTACTGTGGATACCAAAGGCACATCCTTCAATCTGAAAACTCCTTCGCAAAGCCCTCGTCCACTGGCAAATCAAACGACACTCGGTAAAAAACACGTGAATTTTCACGTGTGGGTCTACTAGTTTCTTTTAGAAAGGACTGGAGTACACTGAATCTCTAAATACTTGTATAAGTAAATTTAAATCACCTAAAATTACCGTAGTTTGGGTATTCAGGAAAAGTTGCAACAGTATTTGAAGTAAATAATATACTCGTAGTACTAAATCAGTAACACGAAAATAAACTCACGAGTAAAAAATATTAAACCCAATTTAGTTGAAAATCAATTTAAATGGTAGAATAATATATCAATAAATCATTTGGAAGAAAAATATTTTGACAGAAAATATTAATCCTATGAGCCAATCTTAATTTGTGATATCCTTTAAAGACTCCACTGAATTCACATTCATAGCAGCTCACCGTTTCATTTATTTATACAAGGTGACCACAAAACAAAATTTCGATTTTTGAATGGCTAAAACTCACTAATACAGGAAAATAGGCTACGTGTACTGGATGCTAGATAAAACTGTAGAACCATCTCTTTCAGATAGCTTTTGTTTCATTTTCTACTTACTGTAGTTAGTGAGTTATAGAGCAAAAATAGCGCAGCTGAGTCATAAACATCAAAGAACTTCTCACTGGACACTCATTTTTAACTAAGTTAGGGACTGGTCATCGAGCGAGAAAAGCGTAGCTTAGTTACAAACATCAAAGAATTTCTCACTGGACACTCATTTTAACTAAGTTAGGGACTGGTCATCGAGCGAGAAAAGCGTAGTTGAGTCATAAACTCCAAAGAATTTCTCACTGGACACTCATTTTAACTAAGTTAGGGACTGGTCATCGAGCGAGAAAAGCGTAGTTTAGTTACAAACATCAAAGAATTTCTAACTGGACACGGGTAGCTGAACTAACCTGCTTGCCCTTTGTCTCCATGCCCAGAAAAGATGCCGGATTCTCCCGGTGCACCTCGGTAGCCCTCGGGGCCAAATTCGCCAGGTTGGCCCTGTAAGTGACAGAACCATGAAAAAATGTTGCTGTAGGGCAGTCGTTCCCAAATTTTCTGATGTACTTTACTTGAAGGATATAATTAAATGCTTGGAATAAGCCCGTTTCACGAACGACTACCACTGAAATCAAACGTAATTGAAAGCCTCATGTTTATTTCAAAACAATGAAGTGAATTTCTATGGATCATGTCAACTGCTCTTCAGCGGTGAGGATTACTCCATTAGAAAAATGAAAAATGTATTTAATATACGGCATACAGAAACATTGCAATTACACGTAAATATTGACTTCTGATCTTCAACCCGTAAAAAATCGATTTTCACTAAAAAGTTACCCGGTACTGTGAATTTGCAGAGCATTTTGATACTTCAGAAAAAATCTTACAAGTATAGGATAGTTATAATTACCATGTATTACAGAAAACTCCATCTAAATATTAACGCAAGCTACTTTCTTAGTGCATTTTTCCGATTATGGTACATGTAATCGAGTGCTGATCAAGCCTTAGTCATGATGTGCATGCTTAACTTTTTGCCTCGTTATACTGTACACACCTAACTTTTTGGTCACATTAGTTACATTGTACATACCTAACTTCTCGCTTCACATTAGTTACATTGTACACACCTAACTTCTCGCTTCACATTAGTTACATTGTACACACCAAACTTCTCGCTTCACATTAGTTACATTGTACATCCCTAACTTCTCGCTGCACATTAGTTACATTGTACACACCAAACTTCTCGCTTCACATTAGTTACATTGTACATACCTAACTTCTCGCTTCACATTAGTTACATTGTACATACCTAACTTCTCGCTGCACATTAGTTACATTGTACATACCTAACTTCTCGCTGCACATTAGTTACATTGTACATATCTAACTTCTCGCTTCACATTAGTTACATTGTACATACCTAACTTCTCGCTGCACATTAGTTACATTGTACATATCTAACTTCTCGCTTCACATTAGTTACATTGTACATACCTAACTTCTCGCTGCACATTAGTTACATTGTACATACCTAACTTCTCGCTGCACATTAGTTACATTGTACATACCTAACTTCTCGCTGCACATTAGTTACATTGTACATATCTAACTTCTCGCTGCACATTAGTTACATTGTACATACCTAACTTCTCGCTGCACATTAGTTACATTGTACATACCTAACTTCTCGCTGCACATTAGTTACATTGTACATACCTAACTTCTCGCTTCACATTAGTTACATTGTACATACATAACTTCTCGCTTCACATTAGTTACATTGTACATACCTAACTTCTCGCTGCACATTAGTTACATTGTACATACCTAACTTTTCGCTGCACATTAGTTACATTGTACATATCTAACTTCTCGCTTCACATTAGTTACATTGTACATACCTAACTTTTCAGTTCACATTAGTTACATTGTACATACCTAACTTTTCAGTTCACATTAGTTACATTGTACATACCTAACTTTTCAGTTCACATTAGTTACATTGTACATACCTAACTTCTCGCTTCACATTAGTTACATTGTACATACCTAACTTTTCAGTTCACATTAGTTATACTGTACACATCAAATTTCTCGCATCACATGAGTTATTCTGTTGATGTTTCTCAGATGATGAGAATTAACATATATACACAGTTTATCATAATCATAGTTTCTCCGAATATGAGAATTAACAACAATGGATAGTTTCTCATATACATGTACACATAGTTTCTCCAAAGATGAGAATTAACAACAATGCATAGTTGCTCATATACACATACACATAGTTTCTCCGATGATGGGAATAAACAATTCCAAGAAGCTATTTTTAATCCCTCTGAACCATCGCAGCGTTAGTTGAGATATACGACTATTTGAGGGTTAAATCAGGCATCAGTGATGAACATTTTCGCCCTTAACCCTCTACCGCCGTATGGCACTCACGGGGAACATCAGAAAAAATGCTAATTATGTTAAAATTATATTATATGTGAGCAATATGAGGTTGCTACTAGGTTTAAACGCGGCGGCATCATACAGCGTCGTTATTTTGGCTGCCTGGCTCTCAGCGTGCTTCATTGCATCAGTGTACAGACGGTCTTTGTGAGCTTAAACGTAGAAACTAGAAAAATAAATTCGTCGCTAAAGGGTTAAATCAGGCATCAGTGCTGAACATTTTCGCCCTAATGGTATTTTGATCCAGCCCGAAATGCTTATTCTTCCAACAAAAATCCTAACTGCACCGTCAATGATCACAAGTATCTCCGAAAAAAATTGTGATTGCATGACTGCTTACAAAAGATTAAGCGTACGGGAACAAATCTTTACTTTGTACACACAATCACTAGAAAACTCTGTAAATTTTACACCGAACTGGTGCAAATCTTTATTTTATACACACAATCACTAGAAAGCTTAGTAAATTTTACACTTAATCTGACCTAAGGGGCCCATCGGCAGGTCTCTTCGCAGGAAAAGTGTTAACTAGTTCTTTATAATGTGTTAACTAGTTCTTTATAACGTGTTAACTAGTTCTTTATAACGTGTTAACTAGTTCTTTATAATGTGTTAACTAATTCTTTATAATGTGTTAAATAGTTCTTTATAACGTGTTAACTAGTTCTCTATAACGTGTTAACTAGTTCTTTATAACGTGTTAACTAGTTCTTTATAATGTGTTAACTAGTTCTTTATAATGTGTTAACTAGTTCTTTATAATGTGTTAATTAGTTCTTTATAATGTGTTAACTAGTTCTTCATAACGTGTTAACTAGTTGTTTTCTCACCTTAGGCCCAGGGTTACCATCAAAGCCGCGGTTGCCTGGTGCCCCCGTACTTCCCGGATCTCCACGCGGTCCTCTGGGCCCGTTGAGCCCTGGACTTCCAGGCTGTCCGTTAACTCCTGTTAGAAACCATTCGAGGCATTTAATTGAGAACAATTATACCCTATGATAGACGAAAAATTAATGTTTGAACATGTGTAAACTTGCATTTGAACATTGTTTTATCCAAGTCAGTAACGGGAAACATAGCATTCTGATTTTTCTGCAATATGGCCAACTTTTGCTTCACTGGAATTCCACAACTCAATATGGAAAATCAGTTTCACCAGTGCATAAAAATTTGAATACGTGTAAATGAAATGTTGAAAATTCCTTCATCTGAGTCAGGAACAGTGGACAATAAGTTTGTTTTACTTATCAAGTATCAGACATAATTAACAGATACATCAAGTTGATCTAACCAAAATGAATGTTCTTACTTAGTCTTCTGCGGACCTCAGGTAGTCCATAGAGCAGCAATGAATCGCTATCATTCAGCCCTTTCGAGTGCCATGGCTTCCACCTCTTCTATACTGAGACCATGTGCTATCATGTCTCAAATATACAAATTCTATTTTTCTGCAGTTTTACGAATTATTGATGTACTGGAATAGGACACCTTACCTCGGAAACCATTATCACAGAGTGTTCATTCGCATCCATTGTTCTACAATTTTGCAAATCATTGCTTTACCGGAATGAGAAATCATTGCTTTACCGGAATGGGAAATCATTGCTTTACCGGAATGGGACATTATTACTTTACTGGAATGGGGCACCTTACCTCGGAAACCATTATCGCCAGGCGTTCCTTTGGGTCCTACAGCACCATTACGTCCTGGCTGCCCTTCAGAGCCTGGGCGACCATTGTACCCAGGATCACCAGGAGCTCCTACTGATCCACTCACTCCTGCTTCTCCCTTACGCCCCTGGAAGCCACGCGGTCCAGGTAATCCTGAATACAAAAATAAAATAGATTAGATTAGAATAGAATCGAATAGAATAGAATAGAATAAAATAGATTAGAATAAAGTAGAAAGGAATAGAATAGAATAGAATAGAATAGAATAGAATAGAATAGAATAGAATGAGGCAATAGGAACGAGCTGTTTGGCCCATTCTTAGGTCGACACCCAAGTCCCATGCAGTCTAAAGTAAAGGCATCAATCATGCACGTACACCTTAACCACGTAAGTCAATTCAGTCACGCACACGCATTTCACTTACGCTCAGGCATTTCAGTCACACGCATTTATCACAATCATACACTGGCCCAGGGAGTTAGGGACATAGAATTAGTATGTTATAATACTGGAATACTGGGGGCTCGTAATCCAATATTTGTCGAAAGGATTTTTGAATGTGTTCACAGTGCCAGCAGAAACGATGTTTTAGAATAGAATAAGGCAATAGGAACGAGCCATTTGGCCCATTCTTGGTTCAATACCGAAGTCCCATGTCGTCATTCAATACCGAAGTCCCATGCCGTCATTCAATACCGAAGTCCCATGCCGTCCCATGCCGTTCGGGCACAAACACAATCTTCAGTCCATTAAGTTAGCTCTTCCCACAAACTAAGAAACACGCAAGAAAATCACTCACGCACTCACTCCTTCACATCCCAGTACTGATTCATTTTGAATTCAAGTAGATGTTTATTGATATACATGCAATCCTAAGAAGTTAAATTAAATTCAGGAAAATAAATTGTCGTAGGAACGATTATTTATTATTACGGCTGAAATAAAAAAAATAGATTAGTAATCGTCTGTGAAAGAGTGAGTACATATTTTTGGGATACTCGTATACTAGTATTTATGGTGCGAAAATTATTCTCCGTGTGTTTTTACAAGGTATGAGAGAATGGTAAAATGATAGAAAATGAGTTTCGGTCACCATACATGTTGTCCTCGAAATCATTTTATGAAGTTCCGGTGCACCGGAATAATTATGAGCTAAAAGACATCCAGCTTGAAAAATTATTACTTTTGTTCCTCTCGTACAAAGCTGAAGGACATCCAGCTTGAAAAATTACCACTTTTCTTCGTGGGTAATTAACATTGCTCACATGTTACGAGGCCACAACAGTTTAAGCTTGTTTTTCTTCTACATATATCTATTGAATTAGTTATGATATAGACGTTTTGGTGTTCAGAAGTCCAGAAATTCCTTAAATCACCTGAACCATTCTTCGCCAGTTCCTATGGGATTAAATACAACACAGACCCCTTGGTCATATCATTAATCCAGAAATTCCTTTAATCACCTGGCATTCCAACTTGTCCTGGATTGCCTGGAAATCCTGGAAATCCATTGAAACCCTGATCTCCTGGTGGCCCTCTCGATCCTGGATTGCTTCTGCCTTGATTGCCGCGTTGTCCCTGAAATGTATTCCAGTTAAGCGTAGGCTGATTTACAAGATAATATAAGAAATACAGGGTGTGGCAACATAACTTCCTTTTTCCAAAACTTTTTGAAAAGCAAAAAAGGAGGTTATGTTGCTGAACCCTGTATTACACACGGAAGATAAATTTTTCCTCTTTTAAGCACGTTGGTTCAAAATACAGATCACCATACGTGTCATGTTTCATACATGGTGGTACAGGACATAGACCACTAACAAAAATTCAGTTGTTGTTCTTGGCAGTCGGCAAAAATCTATAGCATCATCAAAAAAAGTTTTCTGTAAAAATTTCAATGGATATGAATGGAAAATTCAGCGTAAACGTTTCAGAGATAGTTAAATCTCTCTCTTATTGAAAGATTAAAGCACTTGATGTCTCTGCTACGGCATTGAGGGATTACTGCATCACATTGAAAGATTACCAATTACAGATTACCACGTTGAGAGATTAAAGTACCCAATTTCCCTGCTACGGCATTGAGGGATTACTGCATCACATTGAAAGATTACCAATTACAGATTAACACGTTGAGAGATTAAAACACCCAATTTCCCTGCTACGGCATTGAGGGATTACTGCATCACATTGAAAGATTACCAATTACAGATTACCACGTTGAAAAATTAACACACCCAATGTCTCTGCTACGGCCGTCTTCTCCTTTCCAGATAACGCAAAGCGT
The DNA here is from genome assembly GCA_006783055.1 of Trinorchestia longiramus. Classification (NCBI taxonomy): domain Eukaryota; kingdom Metazoa; phylum Arthropoda; class Malacostraca; order Amphipoda; family Talitridae; genus Trinorchestia; species Trinorchestia longiramus. The sequence continues at coordinate 202,161 of VCRD01000257.1, forward strand.
CTTGCCTTACCTGTATTCTGTCGCAAATTTCACAAATAGTCCATACAAACGCACCACAAGAGTAATGTGTTTCTTTTTAATCATGATACTAAATAACTAGCACACGCTCTACTGATTACTGTCTAGCATGCATGAAAATATTCATCAAACTTTTCAAATACTCTAAAATGATCGCCTGCACACTTCCTTCTACTTTAATTACTGTTCGATGATTTGAAATTTGCTTTCGACGTTGCTCTCAATTAATTCTGCACTTGCTGATGCAGACTTTATTTCTTAGGCTCGTTCATTTAACCTTCCTGTCCAGCCTTGTTCCAGTCAGTTCCCAGATCACTTCAGCCACAATACTCATCTCTCTATACCATCGCGTCAATTTCAATGTTTGACAACAGTGTAAGAGAACTTAGTATTGGAATTAAGGTATGTGTAAAAGAACTTAGAATTGGAATTAAAGTACGAGATACTAAATTTTATACATGAGGGAACAAGACCCATAAAGAATAACTGCTTTCCCATGCAGGGACTTTGATGTTTGAACCATAACACACACAAAACACCATGTATGAAAAAATAAAAACATGCTGTAATTGTTGCATAATAAATAAATAATCGTCGGAGCACACTCGTAATTGAAAGCTTTTTACTTGAAATAGGGCCACAAAATAAGTTTTAGATCTTACATCAATGTTATTTTTCTAGTAGCAAAGGTACCAGTAGCCTCAACAAAATGCTGTTGCCATTTATTTTTGGTTAGTGACCTTGTCATAAACTATCTAAAAACTTGTGACCTCTTAGCCCCTTCATCATCACGTACAAATATATATTTGAATATAATAAATCTATCGTTTCTGCAACTCAGCATTCTTTACTGCACTGTACGACACCCAGTGAATGTTGTTTTTACCTTTCTACCATTAATCCCCAAAATTCCTGGACTGCCTTCTCGTCCACGTCGTCCCACAGTTCCAGGTAAGCCTGGATATCCCTTTTTCCTATCCTTACCTTTCTTCCATTAATCTCCATAATTCTAGGACTGCATTTTGGTCTACGTCGTCCCACGGTTCCAGGTAAGCCTGGATATCCCTTTTGGCTGTCCTTACCTTTCTACCATTAATCCCCAAAATTCCTGGACTGCCTTTTGGTCCACGTCGTCCCACGGTTCCAGGTAAGCCTGGATATCCCTTTTGGCTGTCCTTACCTTTCTACCATTAATCCCCAAAATTCCTGGACTGCCTTTTGGTCCACGTCGTCCCACGGTTCCAGGTAAACCTGGATATCCCTTTTGGCCGTCGTAGCCTCGATTTCCCTGGTCTCCTTTAAAGCCGTTGAAGCCAGGGGGCCCGGGCGCTCCCTCCACATCCGTACGACCGTTGTCCCCAATGTCACCTCTAGGTCCAGTGGGACCCTGCAAGCACAAGATAAATGATAAACTTTTCTTGCCGCAATTGCAGAGTCCAGAACACATGAAGGAAATCCTGGAAGGCTACTCTGTAGAATTTCTAGAAAGTAAGAAGCAAAACTGTGAAAATTAAACCACTGACCGGACTTATTATAATCTTAGTTACTTGATTTACCACAACAACCCTTTACTTTTCTACAGAACTTAGTCAAGGGAAAGTTTTCATGTACGCAAAAGCTGCACAAGCAACTTTCAAGTGAGTATCATGAGATTTTGTACGAGAACGAAAATGTAAGATAAAAACGATTACACAAAAACAAACTGATATGAATTGTTCTGTATGCTTGATAGCCTTATGACCAAAAAAGTTAGAAGAAAAGAAACGAATGATGTCAAAAGTGATTGCCCTCTCAAGTAAGCCTAAAAAAGCACAAATAAGTATAGCTAACAATGAAAAACCATAAAAAACTATGTCCCTGGGTGAATAAAAACTAAAAATACGATACCCTAAGACTTTGATGGAATTTTTGGGATATGAAAAGAGATGCTGACGAGGACAGACACTTACTGTTTTGTCCTCCATTTTTCTGAGAATTGAACTACCCTCATCCATGGTACCCGCATTCACGGGTTCTCAGAATTAAGGATACTCTCATCCACGTTTTCTGATAATTTATGATATCCTCATCTGCGTTTTCTGCGAATTAAGGATACCCTAATTCACGACATCATCATCCACGTTAATTATCTAAGATTTAGCAATGATCATTCGTTTTGAGTGCTCTTTCCTGAAGATAAAATGGAACTTCATTTTTTTTAATTGTGGCAGTATGGCAAATAAAATATTGCTTAAACGTAAAGTACTTTTTGTCATTATAATCTTTAGAGCATCCAATTTTAATGTCATTTACAAGCCACAAACACATCAATGCAATCACAATCGCCAGTCATTAACGGGCATAATGTTTGCCAGCCGGCTGCCTGATGGGCGAGTTGAGTGCACATATTTACCGAAGTAGGTAAATATCTGCCTACTATTTACGGAAGTAGGTAAATATCTACCTAATATTTACGGAGTTAGGTCAATATCTGCCTACTACTTACCGAAGTAAGTAAATATCTACGTAATATTTACTGAGTTTGATCAATATCTGTACTATCCATTTTTTAATAAAATATATAATACAGTAAAATTCCTTTAAACCGGCACTCGCTGGCCAAGCTTTATATATTTATTCATTGTATTTTTTTTTTCTTTAATTGCTTTAAGCAATTCATATTGTTTTCCTTTCATGTCTAGCGTGTCTATGAATTGTTTCTGGTTACTTGGATGATATTAACAGGCAACTGCAAAGTCCCATGGGTGCCGGTTAAAAGGACTTCTACTGTACCTATGATAATAAAAACATTTTCGTGAAACCGTTGCTACCTGAACGACGTTCATATGCCAAAGGAAAAAATTTTGAAGCATTAACTCACGTTAAACCCTGGGTCCCCTGGTGGACCTGCTGGTCCGATTTGCCCTCTAAATCCAGGGCTCCCTGTCACTCCAGGGTACCCCTTGAGGCCAGGTAGACCATCGACCCTAGGTCCATTGATACCCACGTCGCCCCTCTCTCCCTTCAGACCCCTGAATCCCATTGGCCCCTGATCTCCAGGCCGTCCACGGTACCCTGCATGGGGGAACGTTGGTCAGTGGCATAGAAAACGGTTCAATTTCATAGTAATAGAGAATGCATGGGAAATTTAAGTTGCATAGTTATATTGAATGGATGGGAAATGTGAATGTTATAGTTATAGTGAACACGTAGGAAATTTGAACTTCATAGTTTATTGAATGTATGGGAAATGGGAATTTTATAGTTATATTAAATGGATTGAAAATGTGGATATCATAGTTTTAGTGAATAGATTGGAAATATAAATTTCATAGTTGTATTGAATGCATGGGAAATTTAAATTTCATAGTTATATCGAATGAAATGGAAATTTAAATTTCATTGAATAGTATATACATCGGAAATTTAAATGATCACATTTAACATAGCGTGTAATGTTTGGGTATAAAAAACGGCTAGATTTTGTACATGTTTGACAATTTTTAAATTAAGCACAATTACAAAACACTGAATGCTTTATAGTATACTTCTTAGTAATAGTGATCTGACTAACATTATCTATTTTCCCTTTATTCAAAGATCATTACATTTATCAACTGTAAATAAAGACTTGTATTTACAGTACACAGTTGATCGAAGAACTCGATACCCCAAAAAAATACTTTGAAGCAATATCGCCATTTTTATCTATAATTTCTAGTTAACAGTATTCAATTCAAATTCATCATAATAAGTAGAATGGAATACGTAGAAAGATTATAGGCAGGTAAATATAGATAGAAAATTCAAAGGGAAAATAAAATTACACTCAAACAGTCTGCGATGGTCATTCGTAATGGAAAGTTCATGTGACGGTCATTCGTAAAGGAAAGTTCATGTGACGGTCATTCGTAAAGGAAAGTTCATGTGACGGTCATTCGTAAAGGAAAGTTCATGTGACGGTCATTCGTAAAGGAAAGTTCATGTGACGGTCATTCGTAAAGGAAAGTTCATGTGACGGTCATTCGTAAAGGAAAGTTCATTTGTACAGTATATTTTACCTGGAGGTCCAGGATCTCCTCTTTCAGCTTGCAATGTAAAGAAGCCTCCATCTTCCCCCCTGATTCCCTTAGGACCTTGTATTCCTGGAAAGCCGCTGGAACAAGAGACTAATTATGGAAGAAGTTGGGATCCAGATGCAAAAGAGGCAATGCTTGAATACCAGGATGCGTTCTGGCCCACATGTATCAAAATACAATTATAAGCTATTTTAAGTATCAATATATATATATTGATATATATATATATATATATATATATATATATATATATATAAAGTATCTTAAGTATCAAAATACAATTATAAGCTATTTTAAGTATCAAAATACAAATATAAGGTATTTTGAGTATCAAAATACATATATAAGGTATCTTAAGTATCAAAATACAAATATAAGGTATTTTAAGTATCAAAATACAAATATAAGGTATTTTAAGCATCAAAATCCATATATAAGGTATTTTAGGTATCTAAATACATACACAAGATATTTTAGGTATCAAAATATATACATAAGCTATTTTCAGTATCAAAATACAAGTACAGTGGTACCTTGACATACGAATGTCCTAACTCACGAATTATTTAACATACAAATGGTCATTTGGTTCAGATTTCCGCCCAACATACGAACGCTTTTTGGTTTAGATTTCCACGGGCGGAAATCGGTACCAAATAACCATTCGTATGTGAAATAATTCGTAAGTTAGGACATTCGTACGTCGAGGTACCACTGTACTAGTATAAGCTATTTTAAATATCTAAATACATATAATCGTATAAGCCATTTTAGGTACCAAAACACATATAAGCCATTTTAAGTATCGAAATACATACATAAACAATGATTTAGTAGTAGCTGAAACGATCTGACTCGTTTTTGGACAACTCAGTGGAGAATTCCTCCGAAATATTTGAACGAGAAAAACACTTTAGTGTGTGCCTGTCATTCGCTGGAATTCTTGCAATTTTCACTTATTATCCCTAAATGATTTAGCGCGTTTTAATGATCTTTGATATTGAAGCTCTCACTAAATTATTCAAACTGTTATTCTGTGTATGTCCATTTTACGTTCATGTCCCCAATTTTGCTAGGATGTAAACTGCACGCAACACAACACTAACTTTTTAGCGTCTAGGATTGAATGTAAATTTTACTGTTGCCAGCTTCCTGTATACGACCACAGTGAAAATTCAACAATGGTTTCGCGACATGTATCATTAAGTTCAATGATTTACCATTCAATTGATTTACCCTTCAATTGACTTACTCTTCAATTGTCTTACATACTCCTCAATTGATTTACCCTTCAATTGACCTAGTCCTCAATTGATTTACCCTTCAATTGACCTACTCCTCAATTCACTTACTCCTCAATTGATTTACTATTCAATTGACTTATCACGTACTGACTTACGTACACAACGCTTCCAGTGTTCCCGTCTCTATACAACTATCATACAGTTGGATATTGCAGACCCCATATCAGCAATAAACAAATTCTTTGATTTTACGATCCATTTAATCGTCACTAAGTTTTTATGGGATGAATGTTCATGAAGTAGGAGTAAAAAATCGGAGGAAATGGCAGGAAATATTAATCACTCACGGTGGTCCTGTGTCACCGCGCTGTCCTTTGTATTCAGGGCCAGCGAAGAACACATTTTTACCCGGCATTCCATCCCTGCCTTGGTAGCCCGGCGTGCCAGGACTTCCTTCATCACCCTGGAGTAGTAAACAATGAGCAGTGGTCGTTCAAGTTGTTATTTTGATGTCAATTATATAACAATTACCCGTGCAGGTACCGAACAATGAGCAGTGATCGTTCAAGGTGTTATTTCGATGTCAATTATATAACAACTACCCGTGCAGGTACCGAACAATGAGCAGTGGACGTTCAGCCTTAAAGTTTTTATGTTAACTAGGCAGTTCCAGTGGAAATTTTACGGTTTAGATTTGCCTAGTTAAAATTATTATAAAGAAGAATGTATGAAAGATTCACAACGAATTATTGTGTTTTAAATGAATATTTTTTACGAATACATACAGAATTTACATTCTGTATCTTATCTACCGATAACATGGCGAGAAGGAGAATGTAGGAGAAAAAGGATAATAACAGGGGAAAATGACATATTTTATAGTAATCCAAGACCTTTGGTATCCACAGTACCATGCTTATAATACATGAATACCCGTTCTGATTTCAGTTCAATAATTCTTCTTCAGTAATAGATTGGAAGTAAGGCGACAGACACACACAGATAGAGAGAGATAGGTAGAGACAGAGGGATAGAGACAGAGCTGGAGATGCTCTGTGTATTATACATGTAGATGTTGTTTATTATTGTTATTTTTTAAGGGAATCCATTGTAATCGATGATAACCTAGTGTTCTTCATAATTATGAAGAGAAACAAACCGCAATCAGAAGTTATTTAATAAGACACGCAAGCAGTTGTTGAATGGGGTTCACTACGAAATCCGTATTAAGTCATCAGTGTTTACAGGATCCCTAACGACTGACCACTATGAAAAATAAGCCTTCATGAAATAATTTACGATTTTCTTCATCATAATAATAGTAACATAATGGTATGAAATAGAATAGAATAAAATATGACGTTAGGAACGAGCCGTTTTGTTCATTCTTGGGTTGCAACTCAAGTCCCACGCCGTCTAACGTAAAGGCATCAATCATATCTAAAGCTAATTTACGTAGACCAGAGAACAGCAGAATTCCAACTATTATAATTAAACTTTGTCTCACGTACCCTATTTCTATGCTATTGACGATAATTATTTGCAATAAATTTTCAAATTGCAAACAACAGAAAAATGACTAAAATTTTCGTACACTAGCAACTGTAGACTGCAAGAAAAAATTATCATGTACGATTATCTACACTGATACATCTTTTTCTTTTGCTTGTTATCTAATACTATTTGAAATGGTTAAATTAACTTTCAAATCTTTATGGTTGTTCTTGTAAAAACAAAAACTGTCAAGAAATCAAAATTATTGGACGGAAGATCGGTTGATGCTATCATTAGTGTCGTGAAATCAATCGACGAAGCTAGCGCAGTAGCAAATCGCTATAACAGAACAAAAACATTGTAGTTACTCACCTGTTCACCCAGCACACCCGGCCGACCGTTGGCCCCAGGACGACCTGGACTCCCACGGGGCCCAGGGTCCCCAATGGGGCCCGGGAATCCTGGGTCCCCTCGCACACCAGGGATCACAGGCCCAGGGATGACTTCTCCGGGTTCTCCCTTGCGACCAGCAAACCCATAGAGCCCTGGTGGGTGGCAAGAGTACGACAACATTGAACCCATAGAGCCCTGGTGGGTGGCAAGAGTACGACAACATTGAACCCATAGAGCCCTGGTGGGTGGCAAGAGTACGACAACATTGAACCCGTAGAGTCCTGGTGGGTGGCAAGAGTACTACAACATTGAACCCATAAAGGCCTGGTGGGTGGCAAGAGTACTACAACATTGAACCCATAAAGGCCTAGTAGGTGGCAAGAGTACGACAACATTGAACCCATAAAGGCCTGGTGGGTGGCAAGAGTACGACAAAATTTAGCTAAGATTCTTGAATCACTTTCTCAAAAGTTGAGTAAAATTCATAATTAAAAATCCGGAAGGAGCAAAATTAGTTTCAGCTCGAGTTTTTTTTGTAGAAACAGAGCAACTTGTTTCGACATCTTCAATGACTGCGTGCTGGCCTTATTTAAAAGTGATAAAGAATTTAACTAGCATACGCAAGGACGTGTCATCAAAAAGTTGAGAACTTACATTTTAATTTTCAACTCTTCACTTATTATCGTTATTCTGTTTTTCGATTTTAGTCTCCTAGGAATCGTAATTTATCAGAAATTATTAGAAAATTTATTTATGTGCAGCATCAATTATTGAAAATAATTTCACGCTCGCCGAGAGCAAAAATTTCGAGTACAGTGGTACCTCGACATACGAATGTCCTAACCTACGAATTATTTAACATACGAATGATCATTTGGTTCAGATTTCCGCCCAACATACGAATGTTTTTTGGTCCATATTTACATGGGCGGAAATCTGAACCAAATGACTATTCGTATGTTAAAAATTAGTAAGTTAGCACATTCGTATGTTGAGTTATTACTGTACTATAAATTCCCCACACATGTGTAAGAGATGCACTTGACGACTGTGTTTTACCTCAAACATCCTGTGCTTTGCAGCTTGTCAGCAACTCAACAAATATCGCAAGTTAACTCATCATTACTTCTTATATAGAATACAGTTTCATTAGAAAAGACTAAGAGACTTGAACACACCCGTTTTCCCTTTTTTCAATTACTCTTTTTTAATATCAGAAATCAGTCACGTGACATACCATGATATTATGTTATTAATTGAATTCAGTTAACCCTCGATAAGACGGACTACTAGGAAGCCACCTGGTAGCCAGGATCACCTTCCGTGTCATCTAACCACGTCCTAACATCATCTTCAGACACTTCTCCTTCGCCTGCCCTTCTAAGGATATCCGGACGACGTCCGTCTTATCCGATATCCGGATTACCGAGGTCCATCTTATTGAGGGTTGACTGTTGTTCGAAAGTTTAAGACAAATGCCTGGGTTAGTCAGTTGTATTTCATTTCATCTTCTGATGAAAGAATAACTCCGACACAGTGGTCAAGAGGCGAGCATCCTCGTTTGCGATGCGTGAGACCCTCATTCAAATCCCGTAGTTGCTGTGGTTGGTTCCTGGCTGAACATTGGTTGACAAGATACACGTCTGGTCTGCTGTGACGCAGGAAAATAGAAGGAATGACTTTCATCAAGCGCCCCTACGAGCTTCTACTTCAAGTCGCTCGATAGAGAACGGCAGCAGTCGCTGGGAGCATCCTCACTTTTTTAAGATGTTGAAAACAAGATTTGAAAGTCTGAGTCCATGTACTGTGGACTCATACAGTACTGTGTGAAACTGCGATGCGTGATACTGAACTATGTGACGCTACACTGTGTGATACTGCAGTATCTGATACACAGTGCAATACCGCACTGGGTGATACTGCAGTGTGTGATACACAGTGTAATACTGCACTGTGTGATACTGCAGTGTCTGATACACAGTGCAATACTACACTATACGAAACTGCAGTGTCTGATACACAGTGCAATACTGCACTATGTGAAACTGCAACGTCTGATACACAGTGTAACACTCCACTACGTGATACACGGGAATAAAGTTGATTTGATACGTCATCACCCTCACCGTGAGAGCCAGCGATGCCCACCATCCCGCGGTTGCCTGGCGTGCCGATGTTGCCTGGCAGTCCTTTAGTGCCTTTATCGCCTGGGAAGCCCGGCTCGCCCTTGAAGCCTTGACCACCTGCGTAGCCGGGGTTACCTCGATCCCCTGTCTCGCACGGAGCCTCTAGAGAAAGATATCCGAGCTCGTTTGGTTAATTTTTCTTTACATCTACTTTGTAAATATTTGATATAAGTCAACATACGAGTAAATACTTGTACACGTAGAATACACAGTGTATCTCCATCTCTCTGTGTCTCTTACTATCCATCTCTCTTTCTCTGTCTATTTGTGTGTGTCAGTCCCATTTCTACCTATCTATTACTGAAGATAAATATTTAGTTGAAATCAGAACGGGTATACATGTATTGTAAGCATTGTATTGTGGATACCAAAGGCACCGGATTACTATAAAATACCGTATTTTTCCCGTTATTAGCCTTCTTCTCCTACACAGCCATATTATGGGTTGATAAGATAAAGAATGGAAGTTCTGTTTCCACTCATGAACAATATGCAGGTTCTGATAGTAACACGGGTAAAACTGAAAAATGTATTTTATTTCATAGATCCTAACTTTTCTTACTTTTTAACCATGGAATTTCCACGGGTGTACTATCTAGGCCATATTATCGGTCGATAAGATACAGATTGAAAGTTCTGTATAAGTATTTATTTAAAACAATAATCTGTCGCAAATCTTTAATGCATTAGTTTTTATAATCAATTTAGATTGGTCAAATCTAAACCGTGGAATTATAACGGGAAGTATATAGTTTTCATAATAATATTGAGTACGTAATGTGATACCTGAGCTCGTTTGATTAACTTTTCTTTTTATTGGTAGCAATCGCTGTTGTCAGTAACGTATTACAATAATATTGAGTTATGAATAAGGGTCTCAAATAATTAGTTTATAATAATTCATTGAGTAATTTTTTCTTGGGAGGTCCCGTGCTAACGAATTTACCTTAGGACAAAAGCAATTTTTGCCTACATTGATAAGATATTGGAAGTAGTGGACACTGTCCTTATAGATTTATGGTATATATGTATGTATATATATATATATACGGTATATTTATATTTACGTGGAGTTTAGCAATGTTTTTTCTGAAGGAGAATACGTGAGAACATTCCTGGCGCATAGTTCCATCTCGTGAGCCTAAAAATTATTTTCTGGATTCACGCAGTGAACTTTCAAATGTCGTAGAGAACTTCAACAAGGATAACACCCATCATTTGAATCAACTATAGTAAAACCTGGTTATTTTTCGTAACTAAAATCATAATTTGATATTTGAACAGTTTATATATGCAGGAAAATGATCATGAAAATCACGAAAATTACAGGGAAATACTGAATATAATGAAAAACTGTTCTAAAAAGCACTACAAGTTGGGAATATGCAAATAATGATGATGAAAATAACGAGGCTTGACTATAGTAAAAACTTGAGAGCATTTGCGTAATTTCTTCCCAGTGGAAGTTCAATCAAGAGCCAATGATTATTGTACCATTATCTGTACCATGCAATTTAACATAGTGAGGTGAGTACTGAGAACATATGTATAAATAAGAAGCACGGACACCCTGATACATTGAAACAATAAAAGCTACCAGAGTCATGTCGATATTTAATCACTCTAAGAATTTACGATCCAATTCATTCTACCGTAAGGATGAAGAGTGAAGGCGATTCCTCGAAGATAACTTAGATAGATCTAATTATGTTTATTTTGCAATAAAGTCCAAGTTCAAGTCATTTTGATTGCAGCAATGGAAACTGTTTACAATGACCGTTCACGTAACTCGTTTCTCTGTTTTGTAAGAGAATTTGTTTCAGTTTTTGATAGTTAAGTATTATAATTATGGGTGTAGGTTTGTGACTATGAATTCCCTCCATAAAACATCGTTTAAGGATGTTGTGAAGAGTCAAGTTTGACGTACTAGTGCTTGATTAAAAGTATTGAATCACTTCGATGAAGTATATCATATGCGCATGATTACCATTTGAATGCTCAAGAATGTTATGAAAAACCATGCTATGCGTTGCTAGGTACATGAATAAAAACCTGCTAATCATTCAAAAATAAATTATCTGCACGTTGAAAGCTCACGTGGTTTAGGAATGCAAGCATTTCCCTTTGGTCCTTTAATGCCGTTGTAGCCGTTGGGAGCGTCTGGAGGTGAAAACCCGGGGTCACCTACTGGACCCATAAGTCCCTTGAAACCCTTGGGGCCCTTGATAGGAACTCCAATACCGGGGATGCCTTTGGGACCTGTAGAAGAAAATACACAACTAAAGTAAAGTTTTTTATAAGGGGCTCGATAAATGCATGTGATATTTACACGCGTAAATGGATCGAATTCTACATGGTGCAATTTGCATGACTTTTTGAGTGACGTATGTATGGTTTCCAGCTGATGTGTATGACCCACACAACATCCTATAATTAAGATGCAGCAGATAACAATACATAGAATATTATTTTAAAGAATAAATATTTAGAAATTTATATCAGCAAACACTTACAATACATCCTGTTACAAAAGAACATAAGCCTATCCAAGTAGACTTCCCGACATGCAAAGTTCTACATTACTAACAGCATGTGAATGATAAAAGGTATAAGACTCAAGCTTGTGAAGTATAGGATGCGGCAACATAACTCCCTTTTTTAAAGGAAGTTCGTTTAAAAAAAGGAGGTTATGTTGCTGCACCTTGTATTTCATCCTAATTACGAGCCCTTGTTTGATCTACGAGCACCTCACTGCACATCATCACCTCCTCGAGCACCAGCGCATGACTGGTCCAGTTTTTTAAGTTGGTGACCACCCTTCACTCGCACATGATGGTAACTCGATGTTTCAGAACGTAAATCAAGACAATGTCAATCAATATTAAAAACTAACGTCATGTACAGTTATGAGACTTGGAATAGGTTTTCATATACCTCTCAAATTACGTTCTCATTAATTTTCATGATTACATTATTTTAATCGATATTTCAACAATGATAATAAACGACATGTCATTTTCATCTTATAGTCTTTCTCTGATATCTAACTGCCAAATCTATCAAACGTAATAAAGTTTTCGGTTAACTACAATAATAATTAAATTCTGCAGTTCATCAACACATTACACCTAGCGATCGACCAGTAAATGAGACATCCCAACTAGAAGATTCATTCCGAATAGCCTATTTAAATTCCACAATTTAGCCTTACGTCTGGAAACTCAAACTATAACATTGTGTTGAATGTGATTTCTTCTGATTTAAACGTTTCGTTGAAGTTTTAGCTCGTTTTTATTTTCAAACTTTGCTTCAATGATATAAACGTTATCATGGCTATTATATCACTTACCACGCATACAATACTTACCACGTAAGGATTTTACAATACGGCTCTTCAAAAACAAATACTGTTACACATAATAGGTACCAACCATATTTGAAACACATAATTTTTTGCATGATGTACGAGTAATATGGCTTCTATTGAAGAATGTAGTTATAATTACCATTAGCTACTTTGCACGATGGTATTATTGTACCTTTCAAAATGTCTGTACACTCAATTCTTTGTTACTTTCAGCTCGTGACGCAAACACAAAAACAGACTTCTTTCTTTCCGAAATGGCAGCCTAAACAATCATTGAGACTAGTTTATGAGTACAGTAGATTTCTACTTGCCTTGTAATGACTACTATAATTGTTTTCAAGGTTAAATGTTTGCTGGAATTTCTAGTTTCTTTTAATTAACTACCATTACTCTACAACAATAAAGTTACAGTAAAACTGGATCGTCCATTACACGTTTCAATGCTCTTCCAGAACTATTAGTTCCTGCGCGTACATATAATTACCATTACTCCACTACAGCAAAATTACAGTAAAACTGGACCGTAAATTACATGTTTCAATGTTCTGACAGAAATGCACCTGGTCGACCGGAGTAGCCGAGTTGGCCCTGGATGCCGTTGCTACCGGGCCGTCCAGGTCTCCCGTCCAGGCCCTTGGCCCCAAAATCGGGATCACCGACGAAGCCTTTCCGGCCGGCAAATCCAGGAGCCCCCGTGTCCCCTCTGCCCCCCTGTATACCGGGGACCCCCGGGTACCCTACAGGGAGATGAACGGTGGGGTGAGGTCAAAGTAGGAATTGTTAAACATTACACGAGTTTAACCCGTTCGTGGTTACATTAATATACACATAGCGTACCTCCTGTGGGTACGTAAAATCAGAAAAAATGTTTTTCCCAAAACAACCAAAAATACCTAACAAACAATGAAACAATATTGAAAATCAACATTTATTTATTTATTTATTATTCTTTAAGAGTTTTTAACCATTGGTAGTTAGAAAAAATTCACGTCAATTGACGTGAAAAAGCATGAACGGGTTAAAAGCGTTGTGTCTCTTGCACATTTTATCGGAAAAGCTAATAGAAATAACCAATCTCTAGCTTTTAAGGTATATTTATAACGTGCTATGAGATAAATTTATCGGCAGAATCTAGAATCAAAGTTTTTTGAACGCATATTCATCATACTGATACAGGATGAAGAGAAATGAATATGATGAAGGTTGACACATATAAGTCGAGAGATTAGAATTATGGTTCACTTTTCTGACGGATCAACCGTCTCATTTTTACGGTTACCTTTATTTTCACACATAAATGTGCAATATGCTGGAATCAAAGATCACCGTACTCATTAACATATCATTTAAAGACACATTAAGCGACCAGGTTTCACAATGACACAAGTCCTCGTTATACGGTCACTATTTATCCAGTAAATTCACAGTTACGGTGACTATTTTCATGTCTGTAAGGGTACCTTCAAACGTGCGAGAACACACATCCAATTATTACATGTTATAATAGGTTCGGTATACGGTAATTTCGATTTGCTGTAAGGTTTTCAGGAACGCATATGTACCGTATAACATATATTGTTATTTTTATACCACAATAAGCAATATTCACGCTCCACAGTATGCACTAATACACGACTCAAAAACACATTGAAGGTCCATATTTTACATTGAAAAAATATTTTAACAAATTCTTACACTCATTATAAAAAATGCACTATGAATTCTTCATTATCGATTTCCCAGAATGGAACTGAAAGTTTAAAACAAAGTTTAAAATAACGTTCAGCAGTAAATACGTTATTTTGTAGACTATCACCGTGCACTCACACTTCTTGACGTCCTTGATACGTTAGAATAATTTTACAAGACTGAGAGTTTCTTTCAGTGAAAATTTATAAGGTTTCAATCATTTATCAATGTCTTTGTAATAAGTTTATGCTCACTTCGGAATATGTGGGTTAGAAGTTTTCCACTCTCCATTGCAGCGTTGATTTTTCAATTCGTGAGTCTTGCTCATCCCAAAGGAATTCATTTCCTATTATGATGTAAATCTAGGTGCAAAATATAAGATCGTTTAAAAATAAGATGAGCTATCAATCGAAACTAGCAGCACAATACAGGGGAATGGACTGCATTCTAGGTAATACTATACAATGCTCTGTCTTCAGATATAGAGCACCAATAAAATTATTATTCAGAAACAACGCTGAAATTTTCTATTGTCCAACAATAATACAAGTCACTCAGTGTTAGGTGATGAAGCACAAGCTACACAGTATTCATTGCCGACACACAAGCCACACAATATTCATCACTGGAACACAAACTACACAGTATTCATCATTGGAACACAAACTACACAGTATTCATTACTGGAACACAAACTATACAGTATTCGTCACTGGAACACAAACTACACAGTATTCTTCACTGGAACACGAGAGACTCCAGAACATACCTTGCACTCCAGGATCTCCATCTTGCCTTCTTCCAGGCTTTCCATCCTCTCCAGGTTGTCCAGGGGAACCAGGCAGACCGGGAGCTCCTCTCCTACCTACTCCTCCAGGATATCCGTCTCTGCCTCGCTCGCCTTGGAACCCGGGTAGTCCAACTGGACCTTGTGGACCTTTTGTAGGCGTAAAGAGTTCGCTGTAATTAACCTTCTGTCGTGTTTGTGTTGCAAGTGTTTGGTCAAATTAAAGTACCGAATTGGACGGCGTATAAGATGCACGAGCATATAAGATGCACCTTCATTTCAACAGGACAGATTCAAGAAAAATGGAAATGTAAAACTACGATAGATAAGACGTAGAGCGATATTTTCAGCCTAACTTTTGAAAAAAAAGTTCGTCCTATATGCCACCAAATACAGTAACTGTACCTGTCGAATCAGTGGCTCCCGATGAAAAATTAAATTATCTGTATTATGAAAAAATAGTAGTTTATATTAGATTAAATGCTATTTATATTAAATAAAATATTAGTGATATTAGAATGTATATATTAATATTGTTAGGTTGAATATTAGACTATAATGTTACCTAAATTTTGTATAAAATGTTATACAACATGATTTAAAATATTGATCATATAGTTTATCAAAAACATGATCTAATTATATATAATGGATTAATGTTATTCTTATACGTAGATTACTCATTCTGTCATTTTGTGTGTTCTATATACTATACGGTAAGTAAAAGACATTTGTCTATGATTATATTTACTGGGGTTTTCTTTGTGTTAGGTGAAGGAAATTGAGACAAATTATCCTTCCCTTTTTGTGGGATACTTGGTAAATTATTTTTAGTGGGATACTTTGTAAATTATTTTTTGTGGGATACTTGGTAAATTATTTTTTGTGGTATACTTTGTAAATAATTTTTTGTGGGATACTTTGTAAATTATTTTTGTGGGATACTCTTTTAATTATGTTTTGTGGGAGACTTTGTAACTGTTTTTTTTGCGGGGCACTTTGTAACTACCCTTTTGCTTGGCACTTTGTAATTTTTTCGTGAAACACTTAGAAAATTTTTGTGTGGCCTTTTGTAATGTTTTCTGCTTGGCACTTAGTAATATTTTTTGTGCATGTCACTCTAAAGTTCTTACCAGGTGGACCAGCATAGAATTCCATCAAGTTTGGATCGTAGATGCCAGGAAGTCCGATGTCTCCAACAGGTCCAGGGCGGCCATCGTAGCCTGGTTCTCCTTGGTCGCCCTGGAACACAGAAACGTGTCAACAATTTATTTGATCAACGAAAAAACTTAATGAACGAAAATAAGGATTAATGAACGAAAAAAGATTAATGGACGAAAAAAGGATTAATGAACGAAAAACTATCAGTAAACGAAAAAAAACTGTTAATGAGCGAAAAAAATTAATAATGAGCCTTAAAAAACTATAAATGAACCAAAAAACCATTGATGAATCTAAAAGAACTTTAACTGAACCAAAAAAAGACATTAATGAACATAAAAGAACTATAAACGAACAAAAAAGAACTATTATTGAAGATAAACTATTACTGAACAAAAAACGCTATTAACGAACGAAAAACTATTAATGAACAGAAACGAACTACTAATGGAAGAATGATTAAATTGAATAATTATTTTTAATATAATTAAATAGTTTAAGTAGTTGAAAAACATTTAAATAGTGCTCATCTTTTAGAATACCTAGAAAGAGAGAGTTGAAATTCAACTAGTAAAATTTTCAGAACATGTTTGTATTTGTTTTCAATCACCTAATTTTCAAAAATTTCAACTAGTTACCAGTTTTTCAATGAAAATATAAGAGTTTTTAGCACGTAAAAATGAAAATTTGGATTTTTTCACAGGCAAAAATTGTCCCCAAAGACAGCGAGTCTTCGTGATATTTAATCTGTTCTCGAGATAAAAAATATTTAAAATATTTCATTATAAAATTTGATTTTCATGCTATCGTGTAGATATTTGTTAAATTAAATAACGCAAAAACACCGAATAAAATATTTCCCAATGCTTACGCCAGATCAAAATAATCTTAACATACAGTATGTATAACCCTAAGCTTAACAAACAGAGATAAGAATACGTTCGATAAAACTGATAGAAGTTCAGTATTGTATGTTCATACATGCATCGCAAAACCACAGAGGATAATCGGCAGATAACAAAACACAGTTTCAATACTTTTAAATAATAATACACAGTTTTTAATCCTTTTTAATACTTACTCATCGAAAAATTACCGAGGAAAATCGGCAGACAAAAAACTCAGTTTTCAATACTTTCTAATAATAAAACAGCTGATAATAGGTTTTAATAATAACTCACAGTTTTCAATACTATTCAATAATAACGCACAGTTTTCAATACGTTTTATTAATAACACACAGTTTTCAATACTTTTTAATAAAAACACACAGTTTTCAATAATTTTCGTCACCTTATCACCAAACAGTCCAGGAAGGCCAGCTAGGCCGGGGGCCCCTTTAAAGCCTTTCATGCCCTGAGGTCCAGTGGCGCCCTGACGACCAGGTTTCCCTCTCCAACCTCGGATGCCTGACTCTCCTTTAGATCCCTTCACTCCAGGTCGCCCGTCCTGGCCAGGGCTTCCATTCATCACAAACTCGTCAACATTTGGAGGAGGATACCTGCAAATTCAAGGTAGAAATTACCCTCCGTTACGTGCAGATTTTGTTGTCTTGGATACGATTTTGTGTTGCAATTGAAAGGAATATCCGGTCGATACAGGATAAGACGAGCAAATCTTGGATACGATTTACTGTTGTAATTGAAAAGAGTATCCATTCTATACAAGGTGAGAGCGCAAAGTCTGTTATCTTGGATACGATTTATCGCTTGCATTGAAAGGCGTATCCATTCGGTACAAGATGAGAGTGCAAAGTTTGTTATCTTGGATACGATTTATCACTTGCATTGAAAGGTGCATCCATTCGGTACAGGATGAGACGAGCAAAGTTTGTTACGATAATATTGTTTGTAGTAATACTATTTACCGCTTTCATTGAAAGGAATACCCATTCGATGGAAGGTGAGACGTGCAAAGTTTGTTATCTTGGATACGATTTATTGCTGTTATTAAAAGGAATGTCCATTTGATACAGGGTGAGACGTGCAAAGTTTGTTATCTTGGATACGATTTATTGCTGTTATTAAAAGGAATGTCCATTTGATACAGGATGAGACACGTAAAGTTCGTTATCTTGAAAATACGATTTGTTGAAGTAAATTCTTTTGCATGATTTCAGTTGTGCCAACTCATAACAGTGGGATGTCATGATCGAAAGGAGAAAGCATATTCATACATAGTTTTTCTAGTAGATTGTAGTAGTAAATAATTATTGTGATGAAGATATACAGATAATTCGTGTATATTTAAATTATTGAATCATTCCTAACATTGAATCATGAAATCATTCTCTAAACATGTAATATAATGTACAAAATTACTCAGACAGAATCTAATATTAGGTGTTCGCGATAGATTAAGTTCCTTCCATGATTATCAGTTTACTGCATACACTGTTGTCATCAAAAACGGTCCCATAATTGATCGGATACAAGGCTTATTCACCGTTTGTTCAACACAGAGGCAAGGTGGGAAGATGGGATGGGTGTTCACAGAAAACATCTATTTTATATTCCCATTTTCAATCCACCTTCAGACAAGTATGGTCTCAACTTCATATGATACATCAGTGGAAAATACTTTCCTTATTAGGTTACTTTTACACAGGAAATAATTATATTTAATTAATCTATATATAAGCCTGGACTAGCAGAGCTTCCACACATCAAGTGTCATGTCTGCAAGTCGAAACATGAATAGAATATGGCAACAGGAACGAGCCGTTTCGTCTATTCTTGGGCTGTTACTCAAGTCCCATGCCGTCTAACGAAAAGGCATCAATGATGCACATGCACCTAAATTATACATAAACTAGTAGACCCGCACATGAAAATTCACGTGCTTTTTACTGAATTCCTTCGTTTGATTTGCCAGTGGACGCGGGCTTTGCGAAAGAGTTTCCACATTGAAGGATGTGCCTTTGGTATCCACAATACAATGCTCACAATATATGTATCCCCCATCAAATTTCCTCTTATCTAAATCCTTAAGACAGAGAGACGGACCAAGCAAGCAAGCAACAAACTGTCTATTATTATATAGTGGAATATTTCATTGAAGATTCGTACTCACTCTTCTTGGTATTGCTTCTCGTCGCCTTTAGGTCCACGTTCTCCCATGTCACCCTTCATGGATTGCACGCTGGAGCCTGGTTCTCCAGGATTCCCTTTTGGGCCGTCCCCTCCTGGACGGCCTGGACTGCCCTGAGTTAAGAGTAATATTACCACAATACATTGAAATGTTTTTAGTTTACCTATAGTAATTGACCCCAATAGGTTACCCCGCTCGTGGTTTTCCAAGTGAATTGACGTGAATTTTCTTAACTACCATTGATTTTTCACGTTAATTGACGTTTTTCAAATAACTCTAAGTGGAATCCCTCTGATAATTAAGTAGATTTAAATGTTCTTTCCTTATTTCTTATGTGATGTTTTGGTTGTTTGAGGGAAAAACATTTTTTCTGATTATTTGTAATCGCAGGAAGTACACTTAAAGTGATCACGAACGGATTAAAAGGGAGTAAAGGTTTTTGAAAACTGGATTTGTTCAATTGTATTTGATAAATTTCAGTATTGGAATTTTCCTAGAGAAGATGGGATGTAGGAAGCGCACAAACTTGTACTAAGTTTATTTCTGTCTTACAATACATTAAACTATTAAAATGATAATTTAGCCGTTTTGCAGTCTTTATTCTCAAAAATAAGATTTACGAAGCCTTTTTGCAGTCCGTATTCTCAAAAAGAAGACTTTCGAAGCCTTTTTGCAGTCCTTATTCCCAAAAATAAGATTTACGAAGCCTTTTTTGCAGTCCTTATTCTCAAAAAGAAGATTTACGAAGCCTTTTTGCAGTCTTGTTCTCAAAAAGAAGATTTACGAAGCCTTTTTGCAGTACTTATTCCCAAAAAGAAGGCTTACGAAGCATTTTTCAATACTTATTCTAAACAAGCTTATGATATCGTCGTCAAACATACTCACATTGAGGCCTCTGATGCCTTCGTCCCCCCGGAACCCTTTGTTCCCCTTCATCCCCCTGATGCCCTGCACCCCTGGCCAGCCAGGGGTGCCTGGCTCTCCTCTCGCCCCTGGGGAGTTGACACCGCCGTCTCCTGGCTCGCCTCTGAACCCACTCACGCCCTTAGGTCCTGAAAAAGAGTTTTTGTTTAAATAATTAGTGTATTTGACGGCATATAGGACGCACTTTTTCCAAATTCTGGCTCAAAAAATCGCCCTGCGTCTTATACATCGTAGGTGAAGTTTGAGACCTCCCGTAGGCCTAGGCTAAGCTTCTCTCTGACGCTCACTAACCCAGCTTACGCTCAGTACTTCGTCTTATATGTAGTCTTCGGTGTCGCGTCTTATATGCCGTCTTCGTCGTCGCGTCTTATATGCGGTCAAATACGGTTAAAAATCTAACAAAACCCCAAAATTCTTTTTTGGTGGCCAACACACGCTTGCTTTCGTGTTTTTTCAGCTTTACGCTAGACTGAAACGACGTAAAAACTGATGCAGGGTCGTTTCTGTCTATTTTTTCTTTAATGTCATGTACTGGACAGCTGCGTTAATTTTTGTGATGTGCCATAATCACTCATGCAGTTTGTCCTATGAGACTCGTAGCACTATAGAATAGAATGAGGTGGTAGTAACGAGCCCTTTGGTTCATTTTTCGGTCGGTACCCAAGTCCCATGACGCAATAATCTACCCGCCAATGGTCAAGCACAACAGACCATGGTGCCAGCGGACCTCGAACCCGGGTCTTTCCGCATCGCAAGCAGGTTCGCTGACCAGTCGACCAAGCTGGTGGTAGAATTCAGGAGCGCGTTGCATAGTCATTTTCCACATTTGATGACACTGCTGGAGCTAAAGTCGACGTAAAGTTAAGTGAGTTATTGATATTCGAAAGTGAGGTTTGTATTTTCCTTAGACACTCAGTATACTAAGTGTGACACCTAGGGCACATGATGTTGGGAGCATTTCCAGTGCTTCTGTCGACCATGCACAAGCGCCAAACGTGTTCGGCACAACATTGACCAAAAAGAATAGAAAAAGGCAATAGAAACGAACTGTTTGGCGCATTCTTGGGTTAATACCCAAGTCCCATGCCGTGATGAGCCTCAAACATAATCAGAGCTTTGTCTGTTTCCATGGATACCACCATGCCAAACCTCATAATAATTCAACTCTATACGTCCCATTTCCGAAAAACAGTGGAGGAGTTTATGTATGCCGTGCATCGCTGGTGCGGTGGCAAGCATCACTTCTAGAATCTAATTATAAGCGACTTGCCCTGTCCACTACTGAATGAGAGATATTCTTCATAAGGAGCTGCAGCAGCATGATAGGTACTATCTTAAAACAAGAATCATAATTCGAACAACTTCAATCCTGTCTACGGATGGCAGAATCCTCACCCCCACATAAGCTCACCACCAAAACAAGCGACGGACTTTCGTCCCCATAACCACATCGTTCGGGCCAAGATCACAAAGCACTCATGATCCGAAAGCGTCTGGCCTCCTTGGCTACGCTCAAGCACACCAGCACAGAAGCACTCAACGTCAAAACACGTAAATAATGTTGTAAATTATTGTGTTTGGATTAAATATTCAAAGTAATCTGAAACTTATATCCCTACAAGTGTTTTCATTTTCCAACATGGGTTCACTTATATCTTATTCCCTCATAAACTCACTCCAAAACGACGCTAAAATTATATATATCAAAGTCATCACAAATAGATAATCAAGTCAACTCAAAGCTTCAAGAAGTCTAAAGGCTGGAAAACTACATAGAGTATTTACGCATGTAGTTTTCCTAATCACAGTCGTATCTACGTAGTTATTTTCCTTATGAGAAAACAAAACTCGTTCTAAGTTCAAACCTTCTGGACCAGGCAAGCCCGATGTTCCAGGATATCCAGGTCCACCAGGTCGTCCATCGGTTCCGTTGCATCCTGGTATCCCAAATCGTCCTCGAAGTCCTATAGATCCTGGAAGACCTGGTATTCCAGCAGTGCCCTTGAATCCAGGCATTCCATGATCCCCTCGAGTGCCCTTAGCGCCCATGGAGCCTGGATCGCCAGTGTCACCGTAAGGTCCAGGGCGGCCTGTTAAAATAAACTGAATGAATTCACCAGATATTTTGCATATAAATACCTAAATGCGTATATCAAGATGCATTTGTAAACTCCAATATTCGTATTTTTTTCCCAAGTGCAATTCTGGAAATGTATTGTTCCTACAGTGTGGAACAAAATGAATGATTTCGGGTCAAGCTTGAATACTATAAAGGAAACTACGATCTGGGACTACTGGAAGATCGCTGGTATGATAAACCATTCTACTGAACAAAGGGCAAAATACTCGACAAAAAACATGTATTTATGATGCATTAAGTTTCTTTAGGGTGTGCGGTACTTCTTCGAGTTGGTCTTGTATTTTCTCATCCAGTACTGGTTTTATGTGGATTATTAATATACGTTTACTCCGTATGAGGTCCATTTCGTATACATGTACTCTATGCCTGTCAGTAGGTACTCTTTGGACGCTGTCGGCTTTTGAATACGATTTTAACCAAATATTAGAATCCTCTAGATGAAATTCATGAATTACAGGCATAAATCATGTGTAAAAAAAGGATCATAATATTCCTAACAGACACAAAGCAGGAGGCATGTCGACAAATATTATTTCTACCTTAACGTAAGGTATCAGAATTACAGGACATAATTCAGTAATTTTCGTAATCATTGTATTGTCAGCCGTGTTTCTGGATTTTAATTTCTTGTCTGGAGTTAACAAATGTTTATTTTGGTGTGCGCTTTGGATGTAAGCGTCACAATAGAAGCAGTGGAAGTTTTTTAGTGTTGTCTCCAGGTGTTTAAAGTTAGGTATCTGATTTGACCTACCTTATTAGAGGCACAAATTATACAAATTTTATCATTTGTGTGATCGGTAGAACAGAATGTACATGCTTTTTGAGAATTTTTAATGTCTTTCTTGTAGGGCCATCTAATAATTTCCCCTTCTTTTCTTATTTACTTTTTGTGTTGGACTCTGGATCCATCCAAATGAGTTTCATGACGTATGTCCAGTTAGTTAAAATTGTTTGCAATACATTCCGCTACCTTCATTTCCATGTTGTCCCACTCATTTTTGAATTTTGAAGGCTATACTTGAAACATACCAGGATTCCATCGCAGCAGGTAACTACTTATCGGTACAGGGACTTACAACACCTCACCGTTACGAACAAGCGCCCATAAATCCTATTAATTCACGTTTCACTTTACGGCAATCCGTTCGTAACTTGCGAATATAGCGTAGTACTAGTTGTTTTGCTCGTGCGGTTGAATACATGGTAACGCAGACGTCCGTGAGAACGGAACTCGTTCGTAACCCAAGGACTCCATGTACAGTCAGAAGTTATGGAACCAAAAATACAAAGGTCACACTCACCTATGGGGCCCTCGAAGCCTGGGTCTCCGGGGAACCCGGTGTGGCCCTGGAGGCCAGGGATACCATCGGCCCCAGGGGGTCCAGCCTCGTCACATTTACAGGGTTTGGTGACGCAGCAGTTCTGAAAACAGGAAGTAAAAACACATTCGAAAATTATTCTTCACATACTGACTGTGTACCACTTTACAACGATTTTTTCTGTTATGGATAATTTTCTATTGAGTTTAAAAACTTATCATAGAAACTCGAATTGTTTTACGAATATAAAATTCTTGCTTTTGAATTATTTATTCACTATCATGGTACAGGGTGTCCCAAAAGATGTATAAATTTTTAAAAGGCTGTAGTTTGAATATTACTGGTATTCATACGGTATAGATAAGGTGAATAACAACGTATTCTGGATAAGAAATAAAACTTTAGATTTTGCTCTTTCGAATTAGACCTGTCCCAGCCTCCTAGCACCAGTAATATTCAAGCTACAGTATTTTAAAAATGTATACATTTTTTGGGACACCCTGTACCTGCGATAAAAGTTGATTCAGTCACCTGACCGTAACATGGCTACGAAATAAAATAAAAATTTTTGGATCGTCCATTAAAAAAGTAGCGAGTAAACTACGGCCCGCAGGCCGCATGGCCATTTTCCTTAGTTAAATAACCTGTACTGGTATTTGAATTTGTTTCTTTTTATTAATCATTCTGTCTGGATGTTGTCTTATCTTAAAGAGCAATGCCCGATTTCCTTTGGATTGTCATGCCCCGCTGATGCAGCCCTCGCTATGTAAAAGTTTGCCCACCCCTGCATTGGAATTTTAGTTTCAATTTTACAGCACCATTGCTTCATTTGATAATCAATACTTCTATTGCGACAAACAAATTCCCGGATCAGTGGAAACATTCCATAATCAAACTGCTGCATAAAGCATTACAGGCCAATTAGCCTCCTACCAGTCTTATCCAAAATTCTAGAAAAAGTAATATCTAACCAACTCTCAACACATTTGGACAAATCTAACTTACTTCATCCAAACCAGTATGCTTACAAACAACATACCAGCACTCAAGATGCGCTGCTTAACATCACTGAGAAAATATACAGTGACATTGACACTAAGAACGTCACTCTCTTGCTTTTGCTTGATCTTTCCAAAGCTTTCGACAGTGTTGAACATACACGGCTTCTGCAGAAAATCTCTAACTTAGGCATCGCCACACAGTGGTTTGAGAGCTATTTAGCAAACCGCTCTCACGCAGTCCGACTAGAAAACACAATTTTATCACCCATACAAAACGATTTCGGCGTTCCACAATGTTCTATTCTCGGTCCACTTCTGTTCTCGATAATCATCAATGATTTTCTATCCATGCCGTCAAACACGAGAATTTCTATGTACGCAGATGACGTACAAATTGCAATGACAAGCGCGCCGGCCAAACTATCTCAGACAAAATCAAATGCTGAAATACCTACTTTTAAAACACGTAAAATCATGGTACGACCAAAATGTTCTCAAGCTTAACGCAAGCAAGAGACAGTGCATCATTTTTGGTTCCAAGAACACAATAAAAAAGCTCCCGAATTTAACTTTAACGTTAGGAAATGACATTATTGAACCAGTAGGAAAAGTAAATAATTTGGGCGTCTGGTTTGATCAAAACGTCTTTCTCGTCCCATGTGGA
>VCRD01000257.1:228256-288257 GCA_006783055.1 Trinorchestia longiramus
TCTTNATATAAGTGTCTACCATGTGTTTGTGTCACACAACTTAAGTATAAACTGAAATAGAGCTAACAATATTCAAACGAAACATACGTATATGTCAAACTCGTGCTATAATTCCTCAGCTCTGGAATCAAATCGACTAATTTAATTTTATCAAAAACCGGGATGTTTTTTAATTTTTACTTTTTTTCTGTGATATTTCAGGCTTATAAATTGGTGCTTTTTTTAACCTGATAAACGTTAACATGTTCAAAAGGCTCAATTTTCATAGAGCGCAAAAAAAATTTCTTGATAGAAAATAAATTGTGTTTTGCCTAAAGCTAAATAGAATTTTATATGAATTAGCGTTTACTTTTCAGATTATTCTTCTTCCGAGGCATTTAGATGTATATATATATAAATATATATATATTTATATATATATATATGTAAATTTTTACATTATTTTTTTACTTATCGAATGCATAATCAAAAATTTTATCCGTCAATGTCAGTAATTGCTTTGCTACAATAAGTGACTGTGAAACCTCAGAACTTTAGTCTACTACAGCTTTTCCCATCTACATCAACATCTAAGTATTGAAAATTTGACACATTCACTGTTATATTTTATTTTTTTACTCTCTTTCTCTGATATGTAACGCCCATTCATATTAAACATGATGTTTACAGATAACTGTAATAATGATTAAATTAAATCGATCATCAGCAAGCCATACCATACGGTCAACCAGTAATTAGAAATTACAATTTCAATTTAATAACAATCACTACTTTATGTTTTAAGTATTTGCGCTCATTATTTTCCGTTTTCGGTCTTTCTCGGATGTTAAACATCCAATTCAGTTAAATGTAATGATGTCAAGTCTAAGCTGTACCTAAAGAAAATATTTTGCTTATCACCTAAAATGCGTATAATACCTACCATGTCAGAATTTATATATGATTTACCTCTTAAGTCATCATTGAGAAAGCAAAGTTTCATTTGTTTCCCCATGTCTATTTAACGTTCATTGCGTGATGTGAATATTTACGTATACCCGTAGCTACTGCTGTTCTATCATCTATGACACTACGCATAGAATACCTACCACTTAAGGATTTTATGATAAGGCATTTTTAAAAACCAATGCTGTTACATTTCTTATGTACCAACTTTATTGGAAATATACGTTTTTTTGTTTTGTTTAGCAGCAGGAAGAAGTGGGAGGCTACGGGTCTTGCGTCGGCAATCCTTGAGCACGGGTCATCTACGCCCCTTACCGCTGGAGCTCAGCGTGCGCTGCCTAGGATATTCGTTGAACGCGGTTCCGGTGGTGGAAGACTGAGATTCCAGCTCTAGACCCCAGGGACCGACGAACCTCGAGCGTGGGGGTGCTGAGGCTAGCCGTTCTCTCCAGCTTTCTATGGTTAATGTTCTGGCTTTTGCAGACCTCAGAGTTTTAAATGTCAATTAGTTATTTAGCAAGAGGCCAGTTTTATTGGAAGGACGGCTTAAAAACTTAACCAAAATATTGTGAACTTTGATAAACTGTTAAAGAAAATTATCCTGCTAAATTGGAACAGTTTGTCGCTGAAGTCAAAGTTAGGCGACTAACTGGCAATTTAATCATAATTCACGTTTCAGTTGTTGACGGTAAATACGTCAAAATGAATAGTTTATAAAAACCTTTTAAATAATAAAGAAAATATCTAATTACTAGTTGATTTAGAGTAGATAAATTAATTTAAAACCTTGACTTTCACTCCTGAAGTGTCGTGTACATTTGTGGACGTGCAAATTCGCGACAGAGTCATATTTATGTGTACCGCGAGTCATATAACTATTGTGCACCAAAAGACATGGAATAGTTGAGTAATGTAGTAATTGTGTATTGCGTGTAGTAAAATTATTACATGCCATGAGTCAAATTTATATTTACTACGAGTCTTATAACCATTGTGTACCAAGAGTCATGAAATTATTGAGTACTGTGAGTAAAGTAATTATTGGGTAAAAATTGATGACTGAATTGATGACCTCCTCTTATTTTTCTTTACTCCTAGTGCCTGTGTATCATTCAGGTGCATGTACGTGACTAAAAAATACCTGTGCATGATTATAATGCCTGTACGTGATTGATGCCTTGGCTTTAGACAGTATGAGATTTGAATAGCAACTCAAGAATGAAGCCAAATGCTCGTTATTGTAGCCATATACTATTCAATTTTAGTCTTTTTCCTTAACGGTTTTCATTTCACAAAACTCGTGCATTACGAATTACAAATTTAGTTGTGTATAGCCCCATATACAATGTATAATGCTCCATTTTCCACGTGTGTTTTGATTAATTAACTCCTCCATTGCTATTTTTGCTCCACTTCTGTAACTATCATCTGCTCGCAGAATTATTTGTTCATGTAGAATTGATGTTAATTTATAAAAGATTTATCCAGTATTATATAAGAATAAATTTATGAAGACAGAGAAATTCATCGTAAATAAAAATCGAATTGATGCAGGAGGGCAAAATATAAAATTAATAATAAGTAACTTCAAGGAATCCCAATATATATATTGCTGCAACTTGGAACCAGCTGCCCGAAAAAAATCGCTTCTGCTGGCACTGTGAACACATTCAAAAATCATCCAGTCAAATATTCAATAAGGAACCCGTCTAGTATTAAAACGTACTAATTCTATGTCCCTAACTCCTGGGGCCAGAGTATGATTGTAATACATCTACGTGACTGAAATGCCTGTGCGTGAGTGAAGTGCTTGTACGTGACTGAATTGACTTACGAGATTGGGGTGTACGTACGCGATTCATGCCTTGACTTTAGACGGCATGGAACTTGGTAGTAACTCAAGAATTAGCCAAATGGCTCGTTTCTATTACCTTATTCTATTCTAAAAGTGGTGATACTTACAGCATTAGCGTGCTGAGCCACATAGAGTAGCCCCAAGCAAATAATGGCCAGCTTCATGTTTTCAGAAGCAACGTTCCATCCTTTCACTGTGTTAAATAATTCTTAAGGTGACAATGTTCCTCCTGGTCGTTCAGAGCAGTTATACGCGTGAAGTATTCGAGTGTATCACACTTAGAGTCACTATGCTAACAGTAGGTGTTTGAATTAGTCTACGGATAATGAACACCTTTCATGGGAGACTAGCTCACAGAGATGATGCGCTAACCTCCTTCTGCAACCATCACCGAGCTACTGAGCAAGGACCCACACGCTGTGTCAAAGCGGTTGCCCGTTCTAACCACACCCTCCCGTCACATAAGTTTGCATTAGTTGCAGAGTAACTGATGCTTTTTACGTATGATTTATGCCTGTAGTTGATGGGTTTCACCTAGAAGATACTAATATTTGATTATAATTCTATTCAAAAGCTGACACAGTGGAAAGTTTTCGTGCCAAAATTGGTAGTTGGCACTCACTCCGGTCACGCCCGCAGTCGCAAACTGTATCCTACAATGTTACCATCCAGCAGAGTGGCGTAGGCCGGCTTGGTGGAAGGAAGTGCGTCGTTCCGTGGCCAGTCAACTTTTAAGCTTGTGGTTACTGAATATTCATTTGAAGAACTCAGGTATAAGTGTGTCCAAACAATATTCCGAGAGATTAAATTGCAAATGGTGTTACGTTTTGGGTTCCTGCGGCTGCGTATATAAATCTGGTTCCCTGAATTCAAATAATCATCTTACTTTTTGTAAAAGAATGTTGAACTAACTATACCCACAAATATCTAATTAAATCGTTTTGGCCCTGTCGTAATTAATGAAAAAATTCAACCTGAGGTGATAAAGTTCTTTAATATTTGTTTGACAACAAAAGCAAGTCACTCATGTTCAGAAATACTAAAAATTCCTTTACCCGTAAGATGGACAACACATATTTTGTGTTCAAAAGAGATTGAGTTAAGAAATTCACCCATGCATCGATTCCCATCATTTCGATCGAAACTTTTAGATTAACGCGTTTTTCCATCGACCGAATCGTTTTTCCCCTCGACCGAATCGTTTTACCCCTCGACTGAAGCATTTTTCCGTCGACTGAATCGTTTTTCGTTCGACCGAATCGTTTTTCCTTCGACTGAATCGTTTTTTCTTCGACTGAATCGTTTTTCCTTTCGACCAAATCGATTTTCCTTGAAACGAATCGTTTCTCCCTCAACCGAATCGAAATGAGTTAAGACCTATTATTTAATACACATCTACAATCCTCTCCTTCAGAGCAGGTCTGGGACAACTATGCTGTTGTTTCAGAACTTCTAATTCCATACAGACTCCTTTTTTGCCTTACAGTTTAGAAATACGGAATCCATGAATAGAACACAGATCGAAGAGCAATAATATTAGTTACAGGGAGTTTGAAACGTGTTTCCAAAGTACAAAGTTGAATAAGGAAAGTAAGTAGAGGTGTATATTTAGTTTATGTTTGTTTTACAGTAGAGCATTTCAAGCCCTTGGATATCATTCCTTTGTGCTCAGTAGTAACCACATCACTCAGATCCAGGAAAAATTCAGTTTGATTAAAATACGGTGAATATAAAATCCACATTTTTTGAATTTTCAATGATTCGTTGGAAACTTTAAACACCTCGATCTAAGCGTATTTAGATATTTTACGAATATCTCGTTCTGATTTGATTTTGTGAGTTGATTAAATGCTCTAAGGTATATGATATTTTTAGTTAGGTGAAAGCGAACGTCAGAAACGCAGTGTTAAATGTGATCAAACTATCAAGAGAGAATAAGCGATATAATTGAAATTTGTTGCAAAATAAGTACAATAAATTTGACATTTTCTGAACTATTGAACCACTGGGAAAATAATTTGCTTTCTTTCATTCTGCAAGGAAATTTCAGAGTAGAAAATAACTTTTGAAGAACATTCTCATAGACAAAACAAAGCTCTCAATTCATCCTTGTTTATTGCAACGTAAAATGTGGCGTTTTTCGTAAATTTACGGGAGGCAAAAATTGACAGAGAACCTTATGATACAGCTCGTCGAAAGTCACCCCTACACACATGAAAATAGTCAGTAACGGCCAATTTACAGGATAAAGAATTACCGTACAATGAGGATTTACTGTAGTGTTAGTCTATCATAGAAGTGGGTTCCGACATTGACATTATTGAAGTTGTGAGATTTTGGAATTACGACTAGACGCATTTAGTCGTCCATGCCTTCAGATTAATCCTTTAGCACAGTGATCCCCAACCTGTGGGTCGCAAGTTTATTTTCAACAGAGTATCAAAATAACATTTAGCATACAACATTAAAAAACAGAATAAAAAATAACATATATGATACATTATTCTAATATTCTGCGACCTTATGACAATAGGTTAGACCCACGGGCTTGGGCCAAGTACAATTTTAGCAACGCCGCCGAGCAGCTTACTCTAAATCCGAGGAATAAAATAGAATAAGGCAATAAAACGAGCCGTTTGGCCCATTCTTGGGTTAATACCCAAGTCCCATGCCGTCTAAAGTCAAACCATCAATCATGTACGTACACCTCAATGACGTAAGTCAATTCAGTCACGTACATGCATTTCACTCACGCACAGGCATTTCAGTTACGCTCATTTATCACAATCATACACTGGCTCTGGGAGTTGACATAAAATTAGTACTATTATAATACTGGTGGGTTCGTAATCCAATATTTGAATGATTTTTGAATGTGTTTACAGTGCCAGTAGAAACGACGTTTCCGGAGAGCTGGTTCCAATTTGCGGCCGTTTTAACGGGAAAGAAGTTCATAGCTTGGGATGTCTTGAAGTTTTTCAGTATTTGTTACTGGTGTAGCAGTTTATTATTCACAAATATCTTATTACAATCCGTCGAGATTGTTAACTAACGAGCTTTTGCAATTGTTTTGTGTTACTTGGTTTGAACTTTGTGAGTAACAAAGAGTTACTTTTCATGTCTCTGTCTTGAGTAGGTGTAGGGAACATGCGCCCTTTTAAGTCATTAAATGCGGCTCACTGTGGCCCGTTAAGAAAAATGTTAAAAATTCATTGCATATGTCACTTTTAAATCATTGATAGGCGAGCAAAAATAGAAAAAACTGTTTCATAAATTTTTACGTTCACCATAAAATCTAAATTACTGAGATTGATTAAACGCACCTTGAAAATTTGATAGTAACATATCTTTACCTAATTATTAACTGCTAAATTAGTTTTACTAAGCTTGATTAAAAGCGTTTCGTCTCAGAATTCCATATTTTTCACTCCATTCGGGGCACGTGGCTTCAGATATCAATTTAATCTTAGAAACATAGTAATGCATTTCTTCTGAATTTGAAATTGACATTTCAGTCCCATGCGATGAAAGTTGAATCATTTCTATGAAGTTAAATAAAGTGATTTTGATTTCGTCGTTTTGAGGAGATACAATTTTTTATTTTCCTCGGACATTAGCACCTCAATTCTTTTAGAAACAAAGAATACTTTCTGTCGTCACATTCTTTAAGTCCCCATCCGAACCTGAAGACTTCTTTCGTAATGCAAATGTTTTCATTAACTTACATTTTCTAATCACTCATGAATGCATAGCGCACTGAAAAATGAACTCATGAAAAATTGATATTATGAAATAACTTGAAAGTGCATAAATTTCTCTTAGGTTAGAGTTTTTCTTTCTCTTACGTTACAGTTTAAAGATAAACTCTTGACGTAAAAGAACGTTTTCGCACTAACAAATTATTTCACAATACCAACTCTTCGAACGTCCATTTTTCGGGACGCTATGCAGTACCGAGTAAACTAACTAAGCTTTTTGATTTGGGTAGAAGCGTGCAGGACTTCAGAATACGTTTGTGCTTAAATTGATCAGTAGTGCACAAATCAAACCACCGGCTGCCTGCAAAGCACGCCACTCCGAACACTGAGTGGCAATAGAGCTCAAGAAACAGATTAGGTTGGAGTGCAGCGTAAGATGGAACAGTAGAGAACTGGCGTGTGCTGTTGCGCTGCACCATGGCCGGAGTTCACGTCTTCGCATCTCTTTGGTGAGTTTCCTCAGTTTAAAACAAAAAGACTTTGCGGAAACTTGGTGTCTAAAATAGTTTGAAGAGTTTTCTCAATTTAAACCAAAAATACAATGCTGAAACTTGGTGTCTAAAATAGTTTGAAGAGTTCCCTCAATTTAAACCAAAAATATAATGCTGAAACTTGGTGTCTGAAATAGTTTGAAGAGTTTCCTCAATTTAAACCAAAAATATTATGCTGAAACTTGGTGTCTAAAATAGTTTCGCCAGTATACTTTTCTTTGACTTCATATATCCAAAGCTGAATTTTTATGCATCAAATAATTTCACAAGTATACTTTTTTTGACGCCATATATACAATGCTGAACTTTAGTTCATAAAATAGTTTCGCAAGTATGCTTTTCTTTGACTTCCTGTATACAATGCTGAACTTTGGTATCTAAAATTGTGGGTGAGCACCCTATGTATGCAATGCTGAAATTCGGTATCTAAACTAATGGCTGCCAAGTTTCACACTCTTGTGAACGAAAAGGCATGCAAAATTAACACGTTGCCTCCGATTGCCTGGCCGGTGTAAATCTTCACTTTGTACATATTATTACTAGAAAGCACTGTAAAATTTACAGAACCTAACCTAAGTGGCCCACATACGTACCACTTCGGAGTCAACGTGTTAACCCTTTAGCGACCAAGTGGACTATTCGGTCGCCTTTCACGGTCTTTGGGAGAATTGTTCTAATAATTAAACAGTGAGCAATATGAGGTTGCTACTAGGTTTGAACGCTTCGGCATGTTACAGCGTCGTTCTTTTGGCTGCCTGGCTCTGAGCATGCTTCATTGCATCAGTGTACAGACGGTCTTTGTGAGCTTAAATGTGGAAACTAGAAAAACAAATTGGTCGCTAAAGGGTTAAGTGGTGTAGAGTGGAAGTTGTGTGCGAAGACACCAAATTGCGTATTGCAATGTGAACATTTATAGCTGTGGTATCGCATGCACTTTGTCTGCACTGTGGGTAGAACAGCCACGAACACGTTGTGTACTGGCATCCCCAGTGATTTGTCATTGCCAGTTTTGTTATTGTGTGGTCATTGTGTGATCATTGTGTAGCCACACTGCCGTACTGTAACCACACTGCCGTACTGATTAGGAAAAATTGTCATGCAGTAGTTACACATTACATAATAAACTGGAAAAATATTATAAGAGACCTAAACAGTTTGTGAATAACTTTTTTGTTTTTGCACATATTTTTGTGAAATTCTTATGAAGAAGTCATTTGATATGTCAATCAATGTATATTTTTTGCATCTCACCAACTTTGAAAGAAAATACAATTATTTAGTGAAGTTTGTTTTTTAGGGTGAAAATAATTATAAGAAGAGTTTGTAACATTGTATCATATGTAACAAAACTTATGGACAAATTTAGTTCTTAGATTTAGTATTTTCTTTCGATTGCAGGACTTCTATACATCTGCTCTGCGTTGAATAAATGATGTTTACAAGACTTTCAATAGAAATTTCTTTCCAATATTACTTAATACAAGGCATTAATGATTCTCAACCTTTAAACTTTCTTTCATTCGTATAAACTCGTCTTGACAGAATTTCTCTGATGTTTTTTATTCAGTTCAAATCATGAGATTTTGATGCTCAGTCCAAAACTGTGAATTTATTCGTTTCGAATTTATTGGTTATTTATTGACGAAAGAAGAGTGGATTGCTGCATTGTCCTCCTGAAAAATGGCGTTATTGTTTTCATGAATACTAATAGAATAGAATAGAATAGAATTAGGCTATAAGAACGAACCTTCTGGCCCATTCTTGGGTATAAAGGGGTTTATGATTTTCTTATAACACATCGATGAGTTTGTAGATTTTGTTTTCTTAAGTGAATATTAAATTAGCGTTTCAAGTCACAGGAAGAGTTCCCTAGATCATTACAGATCCTTCACCAAAAAGTCGTTTAAAAAATAGTTGCCTTTCTTTTCTTAAATCATCCAAGTAATTCTCACAACCATCAGGTCCATCTACATTAAACTTTTTCTCACCCAAAAACACCCCTGCTTACCATTGTTCCTCGGTCCAAGTTATTTTTTCCTTTGCATAGTCTAAACGTTTTCTTTTCTGTTCTGCTGTTAAAATAGTTATAGTCTGTTCTATTATTCTAATAGTATGTTCTGTTAAAATAGTTTTCCTGTTTCGAAAAACGAGTACGACATTTGTAAAAAATTATTCACACAGTCGGATTTTTTGATAGCATTTCGTATTCTTTATGGGTTCAGTTTCCCTAATATATACAGAGTATGAGCTCGTTCATTACTAAGTGGTAGCAAAAAGTAATGAAACTTAACGGAATGTTAGTGAAGATGCTTGTGACATGTGCATAACACTAAAGCAAACTTAAAGTCTACTAGCGTTCCATCTTTTCAGAATTTGGAACCTATTTATTATTTTTTTAGCAATTGTTATTAGCAACAATAGTTCAAGAGTTTATTGAAGAGTTCAAACAGACTGGATTTCTGTGTGCTTGTTAAAACAGGAGTTCATTCACAGTAATTTCAGTGTGTTTGTTATAACAGGAGTTCATACATAGTAATTTCTGTGTGTTTGTTAAAACAGGAGTTCATTCACAGTAATTTCAGTGTGTTTGTTATAACAGGAGTTCATACATAGTAATTTCTGTGTGTTTGTTAAAACAGGAGTTCATTCACAGTAATTTCAGTGTGTTTGTTAAAACAGGAGTTCATTCACAGTAATTTCAGTGTGTTTGTTAAAACAGGAGTTCATTCACAGTAATTTCAGTGTGTTTGTTATAACAGGAGTTCATACATAGTAATTTCTGTGTGTTTGTTAAAACAGGAGTTCATTCACAGTAATTCAATCGAATTTACTTCATTAGAAAACAAATTGCAAATACTGAAGGTGATGAAACATTTATTATATGGAGTGCGCAGCTAAAATTCGATTTGTTTCTTGAAAATTACATTGAAATTATTACCATCTAAAGAGACTCTATAAATATTGAACATTAAGTTATTTAACGTTATAAACCACGTTTTAAAAAACATTTTTGTTATTGCAGGATGGTGTTACTGACGACACTTCTAACATCAGCGCCTTCAGAAGCCGTAAGTATTTTTACAAATTGTTTAAAACTGATAAAATACTACAGAAATTCCATAATTCCTTTGATAAAGCTTCACGACAAGAAGGTACAGGCTCTGTACTGCCTACACTTGATGCTCTCAGTTGTCCGGGGGGATGAACATGGTTTGAAGTCATTCTCAAATTTCACTCTCTACTGTATGAATTATTTTATAAATACAGGGTGTCCACAAAAAATGTATCCCCTGACTGATGTATGTATATATGATACCGGAACCATATAACACGCTGATCTTTATTAAGCTTCATTTTAAAGATATAAAAGCTAAAGAAGTAAATCAAGATTAAACTGTTGTATGGCTCCGGTATCATACATACATGTGTATATCGGTCAGTGGATACATTTTTTTGTGGACACCCTGTATACATATAGCCTTAGTCGTCTTTTCAGACGGTCTTACAACAACAAGCCAAGATAGATCAATTTGAATAAATAAATGCATCTCTATTCCTTGTATTGTTAGTAGGTATATAGTTCTTTGAAATCGGTTTTTGGAGTTGGTGGTTGTCTGGTTATTTTGTGCCTTCCGGTTGTGTGATCTATTTTGAATTATATTAGAGCGATAGAAATTATGTTTGTGATTTTTAAGGTTTATACTGGTATTAAGTTGAAATAAATGCTTTGCAACAAATTAATATTGTTAGTTTTATGTGGATGAGTATGTGTATCTGTTATACAAGGCGGGCCACAAAACCCCGAACCTCGACTTACAATGTAGAATAGAATAGAATAGAATAGAATAGAATAAGGTAATAGGAACGAGCCGTTTAGCCCATTCTTGGTTCGATACCGAAGCCCCATGCCGTCTAAAGCAAATCCATTAGTCATGCACGTACACCTTAACCACGTAAGTCAATTTAGTCATGTGCACGCATATCACTCATGCACAGGCATTTATGTCACGCGCATTTATCTCAATCATACATTAGCCTTAAGGAGTTAGGGACATAGAGTTAGTAGGATGTAATACTGGGGGGGGTTCGTAATCCAAAATTTATCGAGACGATTTTTGAGTGTGTTCACAGTGCCAGCAGAAACTACGTTTTCTGGCTGCTGGTAATGTAATGAATCGCTACATTTTAATTCGACCTGTCTTATCTAAAGCATACATTTGTTTTCTATCACTCACTGAAAAAGTATTTCGTGATCAGTTACATGTTTTTGTTATGACTTATTCATATGAAAGGAAAACGTAAAACCATTTTTTTCATTCAAATTTGCTTAAAATACTAGTAGACCCACGCGTGAAAATTTACGTGTTCGTACTGAATTTCTTCGATTGGTTTACCAGTGGACGCGGGCTTTACGAAGGAGTTTCCGTATTGAAGGATGTGCCTTTGGTATCCACAATATAATGCTTACAATACATGTATACCCTACCTAATTTTCTCCTATCCTAAATCCTTAACCCTCTACCGCCGTATGGCACTCACGGGGAACATCAGAAAAAATGCTAATTATGTTAAAATTATATTATATGTGAGCAATATGAGGTTGCTACTAGGTTTAAACGCTTCGGCATGTTACAGCGTTGTTCTTTTGGCTGCCTGGCTCTCAGCATGCTTCATTGCATCAGTGTACAGACGGTCTTTGTGAGCTTAAACGTAGAAACTAGAAAAATAAATTCGTCGGTAAAGGGTTAAGAGCGTCCCAGAACCACGTGCCAAGCAAGCAACCAACTGTGTATTATTATACTCGCATAATGAAACACAGTTCTTGTCTTGAAATCTCAACTTTGAATGGTAATAAGCTGGTACTTAATTGAAGTACTTTTTATTCTGAATATGCATGCTTCAATGCTATTTTCAGTAAAGATAAGGCTACAGTATCGACAGGATTGTGTAGATATGGGCAGGTCATTGGATCAGTTTTTATGAAGGTAACTTTTAACAGTGAATCGTGCTGCAAAATGTTGGAAAAATGATTATATTGCAAACTAGACAGTTCCCGTGGTTATTTCACTGTTTTGATTTGACTAATTTGAAATTAGTATAAAGACAAATGTATTAACCATTTACGACGAATTATTTGGTTTTAAACAACTATTTTGTATGAATATATACAGAACTTCCATTCTGTATCTTATTCAACAATAACATGGCCTAGATAGTACCCGTATAAATTCTATGGTTTAAAAGTGACTAATAACAAGAACAATGGGAATTAAGGGTCTATGAAATAAAATACATTTTATTTATTATGAAGCCTTGCGATGGATACAAGATGGTGCTCCTTGTCACAGGAGGTTAATAGTAACTAACGTTCTCCGGGCTACCTTTCATAATTGTACTATTTGATTTAAACATCAAAGAGAATGGCCCCCGAAATCGCCAGATCTCACAGCCTGTGATTTCTTCCGGCTTGGGCATGTCATATCAAAGGCTTGTTCTACACTTCCACTGAATTTAAAAGGCCTCAGACATCGAATTGAGGACGAGGTAAACGCTCTGAAAAACACGCCTGAAATAGTCAGAGAAGTGATGCGGAAACTAGGGTAGTAATTTTAGGATTGTCAAGCAAAAAACGGTGTGCCCATCCAAAATATTCAAACTACGGAGAGACCTCAAAATCAACTAAATGTTGACAAAAATAACAATCGATCTATTCTTTGTCAGAGTATCAAAGTTCTAAAGTCAAAATTGAATAAATGCAGGGAGGAAATACTTTTAAAAGTGTAGTTCGTGCGGCCATTAAAGACTTTACTAAAAGACTTCGCAAAGTAGTAGGAAGCATTGTGAATAATTTAGTTTTGTAGTCGTAGATTATTAAATTACTTGCTATTTGTTAAAGTCATACCTTGAAATAAATGATTAATTTCATGAAAAAAATGATTTTGTTTTGTAACAGTACTTATACTTTACACGGTGTATCCACGGACATACTTGTCTCGTATCTTCTTTGAATGCTTTTCATTTCCCCAAAACTCTTACGCAGAATTCAACTTAAATTTCCCAAGACCAAAAGTTTGACACACACTTATATTTTGCAGGTGTTACCAACCTAAAACTTTCAATGAGAATTGCATGATCTCGATACAAATGGAAATCCACGAACAACTGCAGATATTTTCGAAAAAGTTCTGGAAAATACTATACGTAAAATATGCTCGTGTTTGAGTAGTAATGAAGAATATTTAAAAGATGTCATATTTGAATAATGAAACTTCAAGATTTTCTCTTTCATTTCATACGTAACTAATTGTTATAGCTGTATTAGTTGTCGCGTAATAAATGTTCAAAATGGTGAAGTAACTTTTACGCCACCCTGTATTTTGCAGCAGTTAACTAACTAAAACTTTCAATGAGAATTGCATGACCTCAATACAAATGGAGTGCATTACGTAGTACCTAAACCACGTCGTCCACCACTCAGCTGCGGGCAATGTCCAACCTCTTTTATGAAGCGGCCAGTCGGAGCACATCAATGGTAGTGGGGCTATCTGTTATCCTTGATTCAAGACGGCGCCTGCTTCCTTTCAACAACGAAGCCTCTGTGGTGGTGAGCCTCTCACTTTATCCTCCTAGTTCTGCTTCTTCAGAGTCTTTCTCACCTCTGAGACTGCTATGAATTAGTGGTTTTATGTATCAATTAACCGTCGAATTAGGTGAAAAAGTAACGTTACATACGTATATGTACTTGTTGTGTTTTAAAACTCTTATCTTCATGATTACACTTTTGTTTTCATGTTGCGTAAACGACAGGCGACAGGCACTATTGGACCACTGATCGATACCGAGGGCTCAACTCAAATGGATAACAAAACCAAAGCCAGAATTCTTAATACATACTTTACCTCTGTGTTCACTCGCAAAGACTTAACTGAAATCCTGCAACGCCATGCTTTAAATCCTCGAGAAAACCTGACAGATGCCATATTCACAGTAGAAGAGGTAGAAAAACAGCTCAGCATTCTAAACCCATATAAGTCAACCGGACCCAACGTCCTTGCCCCCGCATACTCAAAGAAACAGCCGAAGTAATTAGCGAACCCTTAGCAAATATCTTCACTTAATAGCTTGAAACTAGGAGAGTTCCAGAGGATGAAAAGCCACTCCTATTTTCAAAAAGGGTCACAAACAAACTCGTAATAACTATCATCCAATCAGTCTAACATCTGTCATAAGTAAAACAATGGAAAGACTACTCAAAGTCCGTACAACGAAGCACCTTAATGATCAAAATCTCATTACTGACACCAGCACGGGTTCAACGAAAAACGTAACCGCCTCACAAACCTCCTTGACTTTTTTGGAAAAGTCAACCGCATATACAAAAGCCGCAGACCTTGTACATATACCTAAACTTTCAAAAAGCTTTCGACATGGTACTGCAAAAAAGACTCATGGTCAAAGTGGAAGCACATGGAATACAAGGCAACTACATACTCTTGATGAATACGAAACTGGCTCACTGGTCGCACTCAACGAGTGATGATTCACAATCAAGCCAGTGATTCAGTACATGTAACATCAGGAGTACCTCAAGGGAGTGTTCTAGGCCCGCTCCTCTTCATCATCTACATGAACGACCTTGATGTCGGAATCATCAGTAAAATCAATAAATTCTCCGATGACACGAAACTCTATCACAAAGCATTCACTGAAAGGGAAGGGACAGAGTAACTATCCAATCAGACCTCAACCGTCTTCTACAATGAACTGAAACCTGGAAAATGAGCTTCAACATTGATAAATGTTCAATAATGCACGTTGGTGCAAATAACCGGCATTTCCAACACACGATGAATGACATATCTATTGAAATAGCCCAGAACAAAGAGATCTAGGTGTCGTTATCTCCAAAAATCACAAACATGACAAACAAGTTGAAAAAGCGTCAGAGATGTCAGCACATTTCTTGGTTTCGTTGCACGAAACTTTGAATACAAGTCAAAGAACATTATATTACCGCACTGTAAAGCGCTAGTCCGGCCACATATGGAATATGCAATGGGACTCTGGTTTCCTACTCTACGAAGAGGTATTAATCAAATTGAAAAAATTCAGCGTAAAGCAACGGAAATAATTTCAGAACTTTGCAATTTCCGCTACGAAAGACGTCTTCAACGCCTTGAACTTATCTCCCTAGGACAAAAAAGACTGCAAGGACAACTTATTGAGACCTCTAAGAATATCAACGGCCTTAACGATGTTACTCTGGAAGGGCTTTTTAAAAGAGACTTTCTACTGTTATAATACTGCACTTTAATGAAATAAATAATAAAGTAATTA
The DNA here is from genome assembly GCA_006783055.1 of Trinorchestia longiramus. Lineage (NCBI taxonomy): Eukaryota > Metazoa > Arthropoda > Malacostraca > Amphipoda > Talitridae > Trinorchestia > Trinorchestia longiramus. The sequence goes on from VCRD01000257.1 coordinate 243,643, forward strand.
AATAGTTTAATCACCTCTGATTTCTTATTCCTACTTTACTTATTGATATCTACCGATCTAAACATACAAGAAATTCGATGCAAGCTGCCACATACTGTAAAAAAAATAATGAAGAAGAAAAGACACATAACTATTGGGCTGGAGATATGAGAAAGACATGAAAAATATAGAAATCATGCACACTTCATTGTGCTACTCACACGGCATGTTAGAATTATCGACACTTATTACCTTTAGGAAGGCAACTAATAAACCAAACCATAGTTATTAAGACAATTAAACCAGAAATATAAAAACACCAGACACCATTTCTCCTGACGTTTTTCAATAAAATGGTATTAGAAATTTCGAAATTTTCAGCCACCAGAAAAACCGCCCAAAAAAATTCAAAACGCTCACAATAAAACAGGGATCACTTATTCATGGGTCTCTGTTGCTGCCCTGATATTTCAAATACCGAGTACTACTATTATTATTATTACGAATACTATTATTCATACATTAGTTTGACTTCCAGCAGTTAACGGATGGATGTCGAGCAACTGCAGGATACAAATCTAACGAATTTGCTATTTTTGATGCTCATCAATTTTATGTGTGTCCCTGCACTCGAGTCACAGCGAGGTAATTGACGGAAACGAACACAAACAGGCCCTGGATCAGAAAACTGGCACTGAAAAATGAAGTCCTGCAAAATAAGAACATCTTTGAAACAGCAACAAATGCCTCTCCCCCTCTGATATTCTTTGCGATACGTTGAAACACCCAAAAATATGCAACTGATTGTATGTAAGACTTACATACATGACTTACATTGTAAGTTCATTCGCTAACTACAGCGACTATTACTCATCGCTTTAACCCTTTAATGAGCACATTTTTTCCGAACGTAGAAATGCAACACGACCCTACAATGTTCATTGACTGATACTACTGCCGGCAACGTCCAAACAAGCAGAACTGTAGCATGTTCTGAGAGTTCTCTAACTGTTGAGTGCAGCGTTGGTTTGATGAATCCGTTAGGTATCGTTTCATCCTACTTTTTCAAAAGAGGATATCATAGTTCTTTTTGGCAGTTTAAAGTTAAATACCAATGTTCTCCTGCTTATAAGGTTATCTCTTTTAAATACCAACCTTCTCCGACCCATAAGGTTATCTCTTTTAACTTTGCTTCTTTATGGACTCTATAACATTACGAATGTTTCTACGTAGCAAAAATGCTCCCCGATTTTTAATTGTTTCGTTTCTGTTCTCTGTTTCATACGCACTTACACTCCCATCTTCATAAAACAAACACATTATTTCCTTCTAGGTAGCGTGATGAAAGTAATTTTGCAGCTCGATCTTTGATGTTTTACCTGTGAAATGATATGAAAACTGAACTCCTAATACCCTAAATGACATGTCCTCCAGCTGCTTAAGGCGGCGTCCCCGGGTTTTCCGTCTGCACGAAGTTAAGCGTTCGATGCAATTCTGTAACCCGCCCATCGCTTGTATCAATTTCACTCCATATTTTTAATGAACGTAAACTTTTTGTGGTTCCCTTACATTTCCATACTTGTCTGAATCGTGTGCATTTTTGGTACTCCTATATAATTAGCTCCGTGCCTTTCCTGTCAAAGATAGAAGTTTTCATAACATTTACTATTTTTTTAGTTTTATGACATAGAAAAAGCATCATAAAGATATGCGATAGAATCTTCACTGTAAATGAACACAGCAAGATAATTTAATACTTTGAAACGATGTATCAAACCGGTATTTCGCAGCAGAGAAGGGATGACTGCAGTTCATGTAACGCAGTTTATTTCCATGAATAAAAATGATTTAACTTAATCTCTGAAATTAAAGTGGTGTATTATTTAGTATTGTAACATTCACTCACGCATGTTTACACCAACCCCAGCAACTATATTGTGCATGTTTTAAATTCGTTTAGTTTGGGTGCGTATCAATAATGATACTAGGTGCAGGATAAACATGATGAAGAACTTAGTATTTATGTGAGGCGCTTCGTGTCACAAAGGCGAAGACGCCACAAGCTGAAAAATTGTTTTCTATATTACTGAAATCTAACAGCCGAGCTTGATTACAGTAGTTAACATGTAAAAAAAGATCAAAAACAAATTGATGTGTACATAATTAATTATGTTATGGGGGAGCTTGGTTAGAATTAGGCTGTAGGAACTATACAGTAGTTAACATGTAAAACAAGACCAAAAACACATTGATGTGTACATAATTAATTATGTTATGGAGATTTTCACTTTAGAACTTTGCATGGCGATTACTTAAAACTTATTTCTGGCATCTTCGCCCTTGTGCACGCAACGCGTCATACGCAATAATTCGGGTCATATCATCAATGAAACATGGTGGATTTAGAGGATTAAATATTCGAAGATATGGCTATGCAGGAACGGACGCTAACATTTTGAGCTGGTCAATGCGTCCTGAATATGACACGTTTTTGCTTCTGAGTAAAATGAAGAAAATGATGGACGAGTATGAACAACTAATGTTCCTCCTCATACTGGGTGCAGCAACATGACTTCATTTTTTTCAAAATCAAAGTTCTTTGAAAAAAAGAAGCTATGTTGCCGCAACCTGTAGTTCACATACCCGGGCGTGTGGTGTACGACATAGGCAACCCATGTTTGATGTACATTGTGAGCTAATACACATATCTAATAAAAAGATCTTCCCTTATCAACTGATAGTTTGTCCAAGTAACTGTACTATCTGCACGCCTCGTTATTTGTCGTAATTAAAGTCCTAATTTAAGATTTGAAGAGTTTATATGTGCAGGAACACGTAATTGAAAATGACGATGATAAAGCAGCAATACTGAAAATCACGATGATAACGCCGTAATACTTAAAATCACGATAGTAACGCGGTAATACTGAAAATCACGATAGTTACGCGGTAACACTGAAAATCATGGCGAAATGCTCTAAAAAATACTACAATTAGTGAATCATGCGAGTAATGAGGATGAAAATACCGAAGCTTGAATGTACTGTTCTATGGAATACTAGTTTAAGCAACTGTACATTTCATTTCGAGATCTATGTTTTATATGCAATAGAGTAATAAAATTACTTCATTTCTGTTAACGAGTTGCATTCTATCGTAGCTTACTTCCTATCTATTACTGAAGAAAAATTATTGAGCGAAAATCAGAACGGGTATGCATGTATTACAAGCATTGTATTGTAGATACCAAAGGCGCCGGATCACTATAAAATACTCCATTTTTCCCGTTATTAGCCTTCTTCTCCTACATGGCAATGTTATCCGTAGATAAGATACTGAATGAAAGTTCTGTATATATTCATGAAAAATATTCAAAATCTGATGGTAACACGGGTAAAACTGAAAAATGTATTCATTTCATAGATCATTAATTTTGTCACTTTTAACGTGCTGAATTTCCACGAGTACTATCTAGGCCATGTTGTCGGGAGATAAGATACAGAATGGAAGTTCTGTATATGTATATTAGTGAAAAGTATTCATTTAAAGCACAAAAATTCGTTTCAAATCTTTTATACAGGGTGGCCCATAAGTAAGGTACCTTTTTAAAACTATTATAGCTATAAAACTACAAATGGTAAAGAGATTTGGTTAATTCAGAATGAATGAGGAGATATCAAAGTTTTCTACCAGCGTATCAAGTTTACCGACGATCACCACATATTGCCCAAAAAATTCATAAAATCTACCCGCCCAAAATGAATCGCTACGCAATGAAACGAGCAAAAATAGTGGAACTTTACTTCCGATGTAATTGTTCGGTTACTGCAGTTCAGAGGAATTACAGGAATATTGATGGTATTGAAAAAAGTCCTTCGAAGAAGTGCATAAAAAACTGGTATTGAACTTTAGAGAAACTGGAATAACTGCAGACAGACAACGTTGTGGCAGGCCACGGACCATACGAACTGGTGCTTCAATTCAGCTTGTTGCAACGAGTGTTGCTGATCGGTCCAAAACGTCAACTAGAAGACGTTCAATTCAACTGATAATGTCATGTACCTCACTGTAACGTATTTTGGTAAAAGATCTAAAGTATCATCCATAAAAAATTCAATTAACTCAAGACCTCCATCCTGCGGACTACCAAAAGCGATTAGATTTTGCGAATAGATTTCTGCAGCTTGCAGAAAATGAAAATTCCGCCTCGATCTCCAGATCTAAGTGCTCCTGATTTCTTTCTCTGGGGACACTTAAGGAAAATATTTACATTGAAATGCCTGATACTTAACAGCGATTAAAACTAAACATCATTCAAGAGATCAACAACATTGCACCAGAGACATTAAGGAAAGTAATGAACAGCACCGTTGAAAGAGCACGCCATTGTTTGACTAATAATGGATGTCATTTAAAAGATATTGTATTCCATAATTAAACGTATCATATTGTTTCATTTACAAATTTATATTAAACATTGAAATTTCTTCTTTCATTCTCAATTAACCAAAGCTCCTTACCATATTTAGTTTTATAACTATACTAATTTTATAAAGGTACCTTACTTATGGGCCACCCTGTACGTTCATCCTCATGATAATTTCAAATTAGTCAAATCTAAATCGTGTAATTTCCACGGGAACTGTCTAGTCACATATAGTTATACTAGTAGATCAACACGTGAAAATTCACATGTTTTTACTGAAGTATTTCATTTTATTTGCCAGTGGGCGCAGGCTTTGTGAAGGAGTTTCTATACTCAATGAGTTTCCTCACTGAAGACAGTGTCTTTGGTATCCACAATACAATGTTTCCAATTCATGTATATCCTACCGAATTTCCTCGAATCTAAATCCTTAAGAGCGTCACAGAGAGACGGACCAAACAAGCAAGCAAGCAAGCAAGCAAGCAACGAACTGTATTATTAAACCAGGGGCCTGTACTCCGAATATTTGGCCTCTACTCCGCTCAAAGTTTCAACAGCTACGAAGAAATTCATCTGTAAAAATATGCGAAATAGCTTATGTACGACAGGATCAAAAGCTCTAATACAGTATTTTAACTTTCGAATATATATTCCAGAAACTATATTTGCCTTCGTAATTTAGGGATGATATTTCATGGTATCTCATTTTGTTATTCGTAGACGAATTTCCTCTTATCTAAATCCTTAAGAGCGTGACAGAGACGGACCAAGCGAGCAAGCAAGCAAGCAATAAGTTGGGTATTATTATATAGTGGGATGAACTAATCATTGAATATACGATATGAAATGTTTCTTGATTTGCTTTTTAGGACTATAACCTCCCGAAATTTATATTGTTTAAAATTTTGTTACATATTTTCGAAGTTATCAAAGTCGTTCATGCTCTCCGAGATATTACTTCTGTTCATAAATGCAATTTGTTATGAGCAGGAGTTCTTATTTAGAGCAGGATGAGTTCTTCAATATTTTCTCTTGTGGAACTCAAATACAGCAAGCAACATACAGCAGCAACATAGCTTCCTTTTTTTCAAAGGAACTTCTCTTGAAAAAAGGAAGTTATGTCGCCGCACCCAGTAAAACCTTTGAGATTTCATTGGTACGACTACGTGGTGAAAAAAATCCTGAATTGGGTTGGATTTGAGGGTCTATTATAGTCTCGATTTTCCACATGTTTCAAGTTTATTTGTTTGTATCAGCAGTTAACTCTATGGTGTCTGACTGTGTTATTCAAATAGGAGTGGAATCAACCTACATTTATGTATATATTAGGGTGGTCCTTATTTCGTTTTTTATTAATTAAAACAATACAGGGTTTTAAAATGTTCGTTTTGGGGAAGAAAAACGATGTCTAAATTATTAAAGCCATCAGACGATTATTCGAACAGCGCTGGCGAATTCTTTAAATTTATGAAAATATAAGTTAGGACCACCCTAATTACATACTCGTAGATACATATTTGATTTTGTCAGTACTGTTAAACTGATCGCTTTAATAATTCAGGCATCGTTTTTCAAACTGAATACGAACGTTTGAAAACTCTAGGATCCTTTAAATTAATAACAAAAGAAGGACTACCCTAATGCATACATATATTTACACATATATGTAAAATAAATACACAGCGAAAACTTTCCAGTTCTTAAATTTTTTCTATAACTGAAGGTTCTGCTTAATTTTCAACTTGGAATAGAATAGAATAGAATAGAATAAGGCACAAGAAACGGGCCGTTTAACCCATTCATGGGATGCTTCTCAAGTCCCATGCCGTCTAAAGTGAAGGCATCAATCATGCACGTACACTCCATATTATCCTAACTTTGATAATTGAAATAAGTAGTAAAAGAGGCAGACGTGATAAGCTCTCATTGACTTCAGAGTTTAATTTTGAATGAAGCTAATTAAGTGCAAGTAATTAGAGGGGCTGAAATAAACGTAATTAATTGGAACTAATTAGAGAGTTGAAATTAAACTAATGTAAACACTCTACTGTAGGAGTACAAGGACGTTTATGTACTCAATTCCAAAATAAATAGTGTCGTTGCAATAAAACTTTCCAATTGCTAATTAGCTTATTATACAACCTAGCCAGTTATAAAGTCTAAGGCATAGCTTCGAATCACATTAATTATAGAACCATAACATTTATTTACTGAATTTTCTTTCCTCTATAGTTTAATTCATCTACATTCGATGAAAGGCAATCCATTACTAACGACAGTTCACTCGCTCTAGTTATCTGACTTGCTTTAGTGAAGGCCCAGCGTATACCACCTCTATTTGTGTCTAGTCCAGCAACGAGATATCACGCCAGTTATTCTACTTCAGCCACCCTGTGAGTATAGATTATGTTGTGTATTGGTTTTAAGCGAGCCCTGTTATGTATAGAGCTCGGAAAACCAACACCACGACCCGCAAAACAGAAGAGCTCTGTTGGACGGCGTGAACCAACCCTTCATAAGTTCGTGTCTTCTCGTCCCTGATTCAAGCGAGCATCGAAGTCAGGGCTTTTAGAACTGTGGTGACTTCACCGCAAGAATGTGAACTCGAGCTTGATGTAAGTGGCACGTGGCTCTTATAGCAGGCACGTGAAGTACAATGCATCAATTTTAGGCTGGATGTTAAGTTCTTATACAGGGTGAAGCAACGTAACTTCCTTTTTTGTCCTTCAAAAAGGTATAAAAAAGGAAGTTACGTTGCTGCACCCTGTAGGTACTCGAGCTTGATGTAAGTGGCACGTGGCTCTTATAGCAGGCACGTGAAGTACAATGCATCAATTTTAGGCTGGATGTTGAGTTCTTATACAGGGTGAAGCAACGTAACTTCCTTTTTTGTCCTTCAAAAAGGTATAAAAAAAGGAAGTTACGTTGCTGCACCCTGTAGGTACTCGAGCTTGATATTACAGGTACTTGGCTCTTATAGCAGGCACGTGAAGTACAATGCATCAATTTTGAGCTGGATGTTGAGTTCTTATAGGTTCAATATCATTTCACTTGCCTTGACAGAAAGAATTTCTTTTGATTTTAGGCTGGAATGAATCGTAAATTTGATAATTGGAAATTCTTCCACAGAACTATAGCTTTATATTTTTGATTGTCAATGTATTTAGAATATGGTTTTTATTATTGAGCCATTCAGTTAGCTTTTTATGCCCTCGTAAATTTAAAAAGCCTAAAAAATGTCGGTAGAAGTTAATAACTATCATGTAGCGAATTATACGCAGTAAGACCCTACAATTTGGCTTCACGAAGCGTACCAAAAAATGTGTGCAAAAAATAATTAACCATAAATTATTTCATCAAAAATTGAACGATATTGAAATGTGCTCATCTGTGGAGATGCATCGGTGGATCATTCATAATAAAAACCATAAAACGCGTGGTGTAACACTGAAACTGATAAAGAATGATGAAGCCTGATGAGAAAGTATTTTGGTGGAATAAATTTTTATATTTTGCGAAAGTTTCTTGTAGATCGTTTAATAGGTGAAATGGCATGCTTTCGACTAATAAAAAACACTCAGAAAATTTTAAATATGATCATTTGTACTCGTGAGACACACTCGGTTGAAAATATGATACCACAAAGAGTATAAAATACGCTTTAATTTCACTAAATAGATAGATGATGATGACCCTGTTGTAGGACACCTTTTCACGCATCTTCACCGTGCATCGTACAGAATAAGATGATGAGTAACACAAGTGTTTATCTACTGCTTCTACGTAGGTCTTTATGAGGTACAATGCTTGTCCTGTAGAGATTTGAGGGTTGTTAACGGATTACTATGCAAAAATTGTATTTTTGATCTGACGGTTCACTGAAATGTCCAAGAACATGATGCTGTAGGCCATGAACGGAAGCAAATCGAGGGGTTAATGGGGCTCCTGACGAAACCTAACCTGACCTAACCTAGCCTAAACTAGTGGGGGTGAAGGCTTAATGGGGCTTTTAGCCTAAACTAGCGAGGTCGATGGCTTAATGGGGTTCCTAACCTATCCTAGCGAGATCCAGGGCTTAATGGAGCTCCTAACCTATCCTAGTGAGATCGAGGGCTTAATGGGGCTCCTAACTTAACCTATCCTAGCGAGATCCAGGTCTTAATGGAGCTCCTAACCTATCCTAGCCAGATCCAGGGCTGAATGGAGCTCCTAACTTATCCTAGTGAGATCGAGGGCTTAATGGTGCTCCTAACCTAATGTAACCTAACCGAACGTAACCTAATAAGGTCGCGAGTTTAATGGGGCTCTTGTGAGCTGCTGGTATCTTCCTCATGCGCCCCACACTCGCCTGACTTTCCTGCATGCACTCAGTGCCCGCAATTTTAGGACGTCTTACGCTTTTGATTTCTCGATTTTCCATACGTACTCCCGAGTACTGCTACAATGCCACTACGTAGTAATTACTCTAGAGTGAATACATAGGATAGTGTTAACCATTCAACTTCACATTTTTTATGCTTCTCTACAATGGGAGATTCCCAGGTTTTGTTTCAGGATTCAAACATGAAGATCTTCGACAAATACTGATTGGTTTAAACGAGCCAGAGTGGCCGCAGGATTCGAACCCAGGTCACCCATATCGCAAGCTGAGCTGCTCACCACTTGACCATTGTGGTAGCCAGTTAAACGATACATCATACGGCGTAAAATAAAACATCAATTAAGTTGAAATGGTTGCAACATTTTGAACTAGAATGCCGAAACTATAATAGATTCTCGCCAGAATGCATAACAAATGTAAACTTATAAAAGCTTTAGGCACAAGAATGGGCTTGATATTTGAATTGTTATGTTAGACCTCTGACTTAATCGCATTAAGAAGTATCAACAATATCATTGGACCACCGTTGGCTCCTGCTGAATTCTTCTTCTTCTTCTTGTTCCACTTTTATTGGAGCTTGGGAGATGGGTCCATGCAGCTCCACGCCTTCAGGGATGTTTTATTGTTTTCTGAAATTTAGCACCCAGGCTGAAAACGGATACAAAAGGTTTTTCTGGGTAGTTCTACTCGGAGATTCCGTTCACTTGCTAAATTCTCTTTCAAGGCTACGGTAAAGAAGGTAAACAACGTGTAGTATTATAACTAGGCGCTCACAGTACAACAACACTAGATCAGAATGAGGCTATAGGAACGAACCTTCGGGCCCATTCTTGGTACGGATAATTACTTCGATAATTATTCGGTTATTAACCCAAGTCCCATGCCGTAATTCTAGCCGCGTCAACCATGGCGGCAGCGGGATAGGGCTGCCTAGGCACTAGCTGCCTAGTGTCTTCAATAATGATCTTATCATCTAGATCAGGGCTTATCAACTTGGGGTACCTGTACTCCTAGGGGTACATTTGCTTATCAATAAGAGTACATTGAATGTTAGTTTATAGTTTCTAAAACCTAAAAGTCCTATTAAAAATTCAGTGGAATTTTATTTTCCTATTCACCTTTCTGTCATGAACATTTAGGGGTACATGTTCGTCTGTCGAAATACTGAAGGGGTACAAGTTCGGAGAAAGTTTGGGAGCCCCTGATCTAGTTAATTAATAGGCCGGTCAGTGGTGATGAACAGGGTATACATGTAACTGACGCTGCAATCATATTTAGATTTAGTTTTAGTTCCTAAAAGAAAAGTGCAAGCTAGATATTGTAGCTTCTAATCTCGTTCATTACACTACTCGTTCTCATAAAAAATTTAGCTTGAAAAATGAGTAATTTTTAACATGGGTATGAAGTCTCAATTTACCGGTGGATGGGTTTAATCTTCAGTTGACTAGTGTATATTTCTCATCACTAAACTATTATATGAGGGCGTCAAGAATGCAAAATAAATGAAAAATTCATATTGCTCCAAATTCGGTGTTTTTTGGCGTCCAAAACACGGCAGATTTGTTAAGAAATTTCGAATTTCATTGATTTTGATAGCAGTAGTTTTTTATTCCTTAATGCTGTCCCACTGCTGACATAAAATAAATTAACAAACCAAGATTGTTTAGTATGATAACTGTTAAAATGAAATAGAAAATGGCAATGGGAACGAGCTGTTTGGTATGTTCTTGGGCTGCTACTTAAGTCCCATGCCGTCTAACGTAAAGGCATCAATCACGCACCCACTGTAACAGCTACTCATAGATCTGTTTGAGTTCTTAAAATGTTTGTAGTAGCTCTGGTTTCCTCATCATTTCAGTCAAATGTATACAATCTTAGAACCTAGTTACTTGTACGAAGAATATCCCACGAGAACGAACTCGCTACCCACAAATCAGTCTGAAGTGGAGATTAACTCTCATGAATAGCAAAGCACCCCGCTATGGCCAACCTCACTGGTGCCATCTGAACCCTCATGTTACTTCTCTTGGTGTACAAGATTGGACCGACTTGTTAGTCACATTGCTTCGTTCATATTTTCAGTAAGTGAAAATTCAACTCAAAAGAAAACACTTCTTATCTCATGACGTGTGGTCAAGATTAGTTTGTTCAACACTTTGTACTTCATTCAAGGTCATAGGACGAAGAAATTCACAGCATCGTATAATTTTTTGGAAAGGTCTTCTTTTCTTTTTGTAGCAAATGCTTTCATAAAAGCAATAAACATATCTAAAATTATAGTCTCGTCTCATCTCGTTTGAAATTTGAACTGAAAACACACTTTGATAACCTCTTGATTATACACCAGTCATCTGCAATCAGAGAACTGATTTTAAGGTTGCACCATTTCAGAAACTTAAATGTATCATCAATTTTATATGATTTCCTGTGGTTGATATTTTGGAGCTTCTTGTTTCATGCTTCCAGTTTTGTTCCTGTTTTTAGCAAATAACATGGAAGCTAAGTTTTATGTGGTCACAACTACAAGAATTGATTTACATACCTTGTCCTGCAAATGTTTTTTGATACGCCAGTTTGACCGTATAGTACGAGAATTATGTCTCCTCTCTCAAATGTTCAAATCGTTTCAGCGGAAATTTAAAACTGCACTGGAAAATTTAGAACTTTCACTGAAAAATCTATATCCCTCACTGGAAAATCTACAACCTTCACTGGAAAATCTGCAACCGTCACTGGAAAATCTACAACCTTCGCTGGAAAATCTACAACTCTCACTGGAAAATCTACATCCCTCACTCGGAAATCTACAACACTCACTGGAAAATCTACAACTCTTACTGGCAAATTTATGTCCCTCTCTGAAAAATCTACAACCCTAGTAGGAGGTAATTTTTTAGAAGAAGATGAGAATATAATTTGCATGCATTGACTCCGGTTTTTGTTTTCGAGTAACTACTCGGGTGTCAATCCTACCAGTCCCCGACTGAAATCGATCATTTTGTGCATTGAATTATTACTGGACATCAAATTTCCTAACGGCGCTGAACACGAAGTTCGGAAGCGTGCATTCGCAGACACAAGGGAAGAATTTAACATTTTGCAAAACGTTTGTCCTCCGTTTGTGCAGATAACAGCTGTTTCCTTCGATGTTTGCAAAGAGAACTGTTCAAGTTTTGGTGGAGAATGGCGTATACAGTTCCAACAGATACATTCCTCTCTTTTGAGAGATTTCTAAGGGGTCTCTTTAGGTTTCTTCTCACCTTTTCTGTGATGTATTTAACCAGTTTTGAAGTCCTAGCAGTTCGAAAGCGATGTTGTCCAAGTTCATTTTCTACTTCTTTAGTCTCTTTGAACCGCTTCAACGCTCTCCAGACGAGCATACTGTTAAATTTCAAGGTTTTTTTTGTAATATTTGTTGGAGATTTACTCGCCGTATGCAACTCTAAAATAGCTATTATTTTGTCTAAATCTTTTGCCATTAAAATAAATATTATGTCTGTAAAATTAATGAATTCTTTAATACAGTAAAATTCTAAATACAGTAGAATGTTAGTTTAAATAATTGTTTTACATTTCAATGCAACGAAAATTATTGACGACCTTGTATAGGAGGATGACAAAGTTACACCTAAAACTTTCGTTTTTGTTAACTTATTTTCTGATTTTGAACAAACGTTTACTCATTGAAGTGTCCTAACTTTTGGTTGTTAAGTCTTTGAATTTTTTATGTTGATGCGTAAAATTTTTCAATAGCATAACGTTGGACTTGAAACTGAAATTTTTTAAAGTAATTTTCCGATTTTGTTCATTTCTTCGTTTGGTTGAATTCTCGTGACAGAATCAGCTGTGTACTCGAATATCTTTCTACATTCACGGGCAACATTCTTTAACTTTAGCTACAGTAAAAAGATCATTGCATTATATATGTTCAAAGTCATGGTTTCATAAGAATTTCTAACGAATTCGTATATTTTACTTTTTGAGTGAAGAACGCGTAGTACAATTTTTCAGCCTTTTCCCTGTAGAGATAAGTTTTTCTTCAATTACTCCAGACAAACCCCGAATTTGACCACCAGTTTTGTTTGTCCTCAAAATTTCACTCCGTAAACTGAAACAAGCTTCTTTTTCTAGCATTGTTCCCTGGCACCTACATGCATTTGTTGACCCAGTGCAATGAATGATCCAAGTATGGACCGTCACCCCATGGGAGGAAGTTTACGAGCTTGCTCAAGAAACTGCGCAGTCATGCACCCTGCTCACGGTTGTCCCTAGTTCATGAAATGAGCTTTGAAGACATAATCTCCGACTACACACAAGGTGTCCCAAAGGTGTTGAAGACATAATCTCCGACTACACACAAGGTGTCCCAAAAATGTTGAAGACATAATCTTCGACTACACACAAGGTGTCCCAAAGGTTGAAGACATAATCTCCAACTACACACAAGGTGTCCCAAAGGTGTTGAAGACAAAATCTCCGACTACACACAAGGTGTCCCAAAGGTGTTGAAGACAAAATCGCCGACTACACACAAGGTGTCCCAAAGGTGTTGAAGACAAAATCTCCGACTACACACAATGTATCCCAAAGGTGTTGAAGACAAAATCTCCGACTACTGTACACACAAGGTGTCCCAAAAGTCGAATACATAATCGCTGATTACACGTAGGGTGCCCCAAAAGTCTTGAAAAGATAATCTCCGACTACACACAGAGTGTCTCAAAAAATGTGCTCACTCTTTTACTCCTCATTATTAGGTGCAGAAAATTTTATTATTCTCAACCTAGTAAAGGACAATCAAAGGGTTAATATACTTTTTTGATGGAAGCGCTAATCACATGCTTCTGCAGATAAGATTCTGCGCGTTTAATCGCTTGTTCACTTCTTGAGACATTTGTTTCCATGTTCAAAGTTTCTGTTTTCATGACGATGAACAACGCTTTTAAGCTCATCATTAAAGTTGAGGAATGACGATTGCTATGACATGTAGAGCAGCAAAGTAATCTTCATATGAAGTTCATGTGTTGATTTGGATAATGTATTAGAAATTCGTAGTATATTCCAAACGGAATGTATTTGATGAACGCAGTAATAAGGTAGATTAATTCTTGTTTATTTATGGTTCAAACTATCATAGTTCACATGCAACTGTAATAAAAATTATCTTGCAATGTTTCAAAAAACTCTCTGACTTGCATTTTTAGGCTCATGTTGACTTGACGCATGATGTGTGCTTTGTGATCCATAACCGGCAAATGGAGGTGCAGTGTCATCCACTCCCCCTGGTCGGAAACAGTTGGTGCATACAATTTTTGACGGTGGTTGGAAACAGTTCGGGGAGAGAGAAAAAGTTAAAAAATTAGTTAAAGGTACATAATTAAAAAACTTTAAACTCTTATATTATACTTTAAAAAAGTCCAAGAAACGAAGGTAAAAAATTAATTTCCGGAATGTATTGTAGCATAATAATGCCGAAATGTTTTTCTAACTGTGCACCAACTGTTTTCGACCAGAGAGAGTCGGTGTGAACCACTAGGCTAGCCAAAAATAGATAATTTAATTTGATACTTTGCAGAGGTACAGTACAAAATCAATTCATCTGACAGCGACTATGATGACTTCTTCACAATTTATTGCTATTATTAAAAAACTATCCCAAGTGTAATAGACGTGTTAACATAAATAGTACATACTACTATGTACGTATTCCCACTGTATAATAATACACTAGTAGACCCACACGTGAAAATTCCCGTGTTTTTTCACTGAATTTTTTCGTTGGATTTGCCAGTGGACGCGGGCTTTGCGAAGGAGTTTCCACATTGAAGGATGTGCCTTTGGTATCCACAATACAATACTTACAATGCATGTAAATCCTATCGAATTTCCTAATATCTAAATCTTTAAGAGCGTGACAGAGAGACAGACCAAGCAAGCAAACAACAAACTGTGTATTATTACATAGTGGAATAGTTTGTTGATTGCTTGCTTAGTCGGTCTCTCTGTGACGCTCCTAAAGATTCAAATGGGAGAAAATTCGGTGGTGTATACATGTATTGTAAGCATTGTATTGTGAATACCAAAGACACATCCTTCAATGTGGAAACTCCTTCGCAAAGCCCGCGTCCACTGGCAAATCAAACGAAAAAATCCAGTAAAAAACATGTGAATTTTTCTGGTGTGGGTTTACTAGTTTATTGATAGTAAAGACTGCCTCTTTGAGCGTATAATTATTTCAGGAATTTATTTCAGGCAATTGCAAGGTAGAGTTTCAAATGTACAGATTTAAAGGTTCACTGTTTCCTTTCTGTAATTTCTACAGTTTGTTTACTACTATGAAAAATAATAATCATTATTCTGCTTAACATGGAATGCTAGTTTTGTAAAAAAATTTTCAATTATTTCATTGAGTTTAAGGCTGTAGAAGAAAGAATCGTTTTGCGTACTACTTCAATGTTTTCTCTTTAAGAGTTTAACATTTCAAAAGCTGCCGAACATATTTTCTCGGCTGCGTTTTCTGGAATTGAAGTTAGCGTATAACATACACAATACAGTAACTTGCTGCACCAGTACCGTACAGTACTGTGCATGCTCAAGTACCTAATTCCGGACGAAGGCATAGCTGCTAGTAAAGGGAGGCATGCGGCAAGACAATCAGCAGTTGTGCTGCTGTACTCTGGCCGAGCCAAGGACTCCAATACAGGGACGGTTGTGTCTTCTAGGTCTGCACTCTACACAAATAACTCTTTATACGATCACCGGTCCCATCTGCCCCTAGATTCGCTTCAAGCGTCTGGCGAGACTTTGTTTTGATCTTCATAAATGTTTGCATGTATTTGGAGTGAGCGACGTACATCATGTGGGGTATTTTAACCACTCATAAATGTCTGCATGTATTTGGAGTGACCGACGGACATCATGAGGGATATTTTAACCACTCATAAATGTCTGCATGTATTTAGAGTAAACGACGGACATCATGTGGGATATTTTAACCACTCATAAATGTCTGCATGTATTTGGAGTGAGCGAAGGACATCATGTAGGGTATTTTAATCATTCATAAATGTCTGCATGTATGTGGAGTGAGCGACGGACACGACTTCAAGTTTTTTCAGCATGGCTCTTTATTGCTGAATTTAGATTCATGGTTCACGAATATGTAATTTATGCGTTTTATGGTTCACAAATATGTAATTTATGCGTTTTATGATTCACAAATATGTAATTGATGGGTTTTATGGTTCACGAATAAGTAATTGATGCGTTTTATGATTCTTTTATATGCAATTGATGCGTTTTAGACTATATTCATTGCAACAATCATAGTGAGGAAACTCACGTGTTTATGAGCTAGTTATTTGAGATGCAGGTGACCTGTGACTAAAAACCATAAACTATCATAGACAAAAATTCATGTTCGTGTTTCATTCATCAAAAAACTATCAAAAACTTTTAATGAAGATATGTCTATGCTCCCGTTCCAAAACTATATAAAATTTTATAATCTATCACATGATTTATTTTCGGTCCATCTTACTTTAGGACTTTTCTATAACTGATAATACGTGTCAAGTCTTTAGAATAGAATAGAATAGAATAGAATAGAATTAGGCTATAGGAACGAACCTTCTGGCCCATTCTTGGGTCGGATAATTACTTCGATAATTATTCGGTTGTATACCCAAGTCCCATGCCGTATTTCTAGCCGCGTCAACCATGTCGGCAGCGGGATTCGAACCCGGGTCTTCCCGCTCGAAAGCAGACTCGCTCACCAGTCGACCAAGCTGGTGACTTCCGGCTGTTAGATGAGTTGAATTCTTCCGGCAAATTTTAGTATTTCTTTACCTCCACTTTGAGAAACATGGAATCTTACGAAGGATGATTTACTGGGGCTCTCTGCTTGCACTGAAATGTATCCTTAACACGTTCCCTGCGTATAGGTATTTAAGCAGTATTTCCTGTTAACACCGTTGGTACACGGGTGTACTAATACGTGGGAAACGTGTTAAACGGCGAGGCCTATGCAATGTACTTTATTGAAGCCTATTTTGCATGTTGTATGAAGTGTGACGAGATAAAATATTTATTAAGGATACTCTTAACTTACAAAATGATAATGTTGAATCATTGTAGCAGTTACAAATTGACAATGTTGAATCATTGTAGCAGTTACGAAATTAAAATGTTGAATCATAGTAGCAGTTACGAAATAACTGTGGGATCACACCGTTAGTAGCTAACGAGTTAAAATGATTTAGTATCATTTGATATTTAACATTCAAAATTTGAGTAATGTAGTAGCACTTTATGAAGGGGCCATGTATGATAATTTCAACAACAGCGTACAAAGCGGCCATATGCAACAATCAATGTAAGACTATGTAATATGTTCATATATGAGGTATTGATTTGTCTT
Source organism: Trinorchestia longiramus (assembly GCA_006783055.1). Lineage (NCBI taxonomy): Eukaryota > Metazoa > Arthropoda > Malacostraca > Amphipoda > Talitridae > Trinorchestia > Trinorchestia longiramus. The sequence goes on from VCRD01000257.1 coordinate 260,848, forward strand.
CCAGCCTTAGCTAAGTCTCATTACTACTCGTTAAATTGCCCATTGAACTATATGACTATCAGTGATCATTGGGATCAGTTCAATCTCCCCCACATGAACACTTTCCCCTTCCAGTTAATACATAATATTTTTCGCTGTAAATACTCTACTAACCCAATACTTCAATAGACTTAATCTAATCTAATTTAATCTTGGTCCCTGTGGGGTTAGTACAGGTCAACTGACCGAACCCAATGTAATAGAATCTAACCCTACTCCCAGTGGGGTTAATGCAGTTCAACTGATCGAACCTTATCTAATCTAATCTAATCCAACTCCCTGTGGGGTCAGTACAGTTCAACAAACAAAACATAACAAAACCGTGTTATCTAATCTAATCCAACTCCCTGTGGGGTCAGTACAGTTCAACAAACAAAACATAACAAAACTGTGTTATCTAATCTAATCCTACTCCCTGTGGGGTCAGTACAGTTCAACAAACAAAACATAACAAAACCGTGTTATCTAATCTAATCCTACTCCCTGTGGGGTTAGCACAGTTCAACAAACTTAACAACAAAATCTAACCTAACCTAACCCTACATCACCAGCCTGGTCGACTGGTGAGCGAATCCGCTTGCGAGTGGAAAGACCTGGGTTCGAATCCCGCTGCCGACATGGTTGACGCGGCTAGAAATACGGCATGGGACTTGGGTAAACAATCGAATAATTATCAAAGTAATTATCCGACCCAAGAATGGGCCAGAAGGTTCGTTCCTATAGCCTCATTTTATTCTATTCTATTCCACTCCCTGGCAATCCCCCTTTTCCGACGACTTGTCCCCCCTGCTGAGGGGGTCCGTGCTCCCCCAGCTACTTCGTGCCTCCACAGTTTGTCCAGAAGAGTTTGTGTTTGTGGTCTTCATTCTCTCTTGGCTGCAGTCTGGAGAACCTTCATAAAAACCTGCTTTGTCTTGCCCAGAAAAGTTCTTCATTAGGCCTTGACTGAGCTCACTCGACAAGATGCCCTGAGGGAAACATATATTTTTGGTTCTAAGACTTGTGTTGATCAACAGAAATGGAAAATTTTGAAAGTTTGAGCACATTCAGTTGCGTAAGACTATTGGTTTGATCAGTAAGATTGAGAGAATGAAAATGATAGAGCTGCATATTTTAACGGCGGTTGTCGTTTTATGTTGTCATCGTTTTATGCACACAAATTAATGCTGAACTTAAATAAAATGCAAGTTTCGTACGAATTGACGCCGGTGCAATCCTGAATCATCTTGAGTAATTTTAGATTATGGGTTTTCTTCAGCTTACATGGTTTCAAAATGAACTTGATGGATATGGTGATTTTCCATTCTTAAGATATTTCACAAGGTTCATATAAACTGCCTTGCAAAATTTCGTGGCTAAATTAAAGATTAAGTTTTTCAACTATTGTACTAGTCTACGCATAGACTTAGTTATTGTACAAGTTTACGCCTGAACTTAGCTATTTTATTAGTCTACGCGTAGACTCAACTATTGTATTGGACTAGGCATGAAGAGCCACAAATTGCATCGTATGTCTTCTAGCATATCTAGTTAAATCACAAAAAAATGATGCTGAACATTTCAAAAGAATCTACCAGGCTTCTTTCGAATTCAAAAAATGAGCTTTTAAATTCCCAAAAATTCTTATGCATCAATAACTATAATTTCCCAGAAGCAAAATTTCGTTAACAAATCATTTGCATTGAAAATATTTCTTCAGGCACTGAATAAAAAATCCATGAACAGTCTAACAGTGTTAAGATTCTACATAAAACAGGATTTTATCATTGGATGTACAAAGGTAAAGATTAAAAACGTATCTATCTGAAAGTGTGACTTTGAAGAGCCCAATGCATACATACACTGCTGTCCTGGTGGCTACGAAATTTTAGAATACATCATTGACGGAAATTTTAGGTATTTCTTTCAAGTAAAAGACTTTAAAGCGGTGGGTGTATCAATATTTTGAGAATGAATGTCTACACTTTATGAATTTTCATCAGATCAAATTTGTACAAATCTATCAGGTATAAAAATTTAAAGTGACCAGAATTATAGAAAGTGTTGATTCACAGATTGAGGAGCCCAGTATTAATTGATTGAGTAAAAAGTACCTTTCAACAAAAAAGCTTTCATCATCTCGTGTTTATCAGTATTATGAGAAGAGAACAACACATAAACAATCATTTGTTCAAACTGTTTATCTTCTTCTCCATGTGGTGAGTTATTTTCCAATGTTTCGTCATCCTACTCAGCTCACCAGCATCCTTGAGTCCTGCTGGGACCTATCCTTCAGCTCACGCAGGACCACAACACAGCGTGTAAATATTTAACACGCTAGACGAGGCGTGTTTACACAGACAGACGCGTTGGAAGTTGCTCGGTTACTCGGTTGTGCTGCACTGCCTCTGTCTTTTTCCACCCCCAACTCAAATAGAATACGATAGAATAGAATAGAATAGAATAGAATAGGGCAACCGAAACCAGCCGTTTAGCCTATTCTTTTCTTGGGTTGATACTTAAGTCCCATGCCGTCTAAAGTAAGGGCATCAATCATGCACGTACGTCTTGATCCCGAAAGTCAATTCAGTCACGTACGCGCACTTCACTCACGCACCGACATTTCAGTCACACGCATTTATCACAATCATACACTGGCCCTAGGAGTTAAGGACATAGAATTAGTACGTTATAATACTGGAGGGTTCGTTAACCAATATTTGTCGAGACGATTTTTGAAGGTATTCCCTGTGCCAGCAGAAACGATGTACCATTGACATGTACCATTCAAAGTAGTTCACATTTTGCTAGCGCTTTTCTATTCATTGTTCTAAACATATCCTCGTTTGGGTGTGTTTGTGTTTTCTTTGCTTCGGATAGCAAATGTGGAATTGTTATTATTATTATATTTCAGGTTTGACCTCTGCAGACACACACAAATGGGAAAAAAGTTTTTCTCTGCGTACTTACGCATGGTATGATCATTTCAGAAAATATGTTTTTTTCTGAAAAAGTGAGTTCAAGCTGCTAAGAAATGACAATGCTGGGGTTAGTCGTTCTACAGAAAGTCTAGTTTTTTGCAGTGAAATTTTTAAGATTATGTTTCTTAACAAAAACTATGGAATGGCTTAACATGAAACTACATTTTTATGCTGTGATAGAGTGGCAACATATCATAGCTCATATGTAGGCTCCTGGGACATATGTAGATTACATATACATCAAAATTTCACTACCTCTCTTTCTAAACTGTTCGTTGCCGCAGAATTTTCTCATCTAATTTCCGGTTGTACAACATAATTTTTTTACATTAATATTTACATTTTGTTCAGCATTTTTTCTAATTTCAAGAAATGTACCCATATAATCATTTAACTATTATAGGATTCCTTTCACTCTACTTCTGCTGGTTTCACAAAGAAAATGTTCTTTGTGAGTGAACATAGACTTTTAAATTCACTCGACATAATCAAGCCAAGAATTAATTTTGTTCGGGAGTCTTTCAACTAATATTTTCCTCGTGGTTTGTTCAATTTTCTAGGAAATAAAGAATGTTGGTTTTGTGCCTGTACTCAGCTTAGATACATATTGTGATTATTATTAAAATCATATTAAAACAATTGCTTATCAGTATTATTCAATCATAATGTTAACATTAAAATGGAGTTAAAATATTAAATTGCTATATTATTTATGTCAGTGAGACTCACACATGAACAAATATAACTCATGACTAATTTTCACAAACAAAATTTACTTTAAAATTCCCCCTTTCTCTCATGTTTCACTTGACTACTTTTTCCTTGTATATTTGGGAGCTACACCTCATTCACTGATAATTCTAGTCAATTTTAAATATTCAATCATTATCCTCATCCACCCCCTTGTGTTTATCATTCAGTGATCGTAAAAAACGTTAACTGTTGAAGCATTTCATTCAGCATGAGAGCCATGAGAAAAGCCGATGTTTATTACTTTCAAACATTTTTTCTTGGCAGACTCTATTCATGATCTTACCACCTCGGAGATCATATCTATTTAGACACGGACACCCATCAGTTGATTCATCACTGTGGCCGCGATGACGGAGTCCATTAACCCTCTTTTCTAGACCCTTCTTTCCTGGTCCTCAGGCTGATGACCTTTTCTATCTCTCAGTCCCTCACTTGAACAAGTTCTCTTTCATGCCGTCGTCGCACTGCCACCACTCCCGTCTGTCCCTCGATGCGGCGGTTCTCAGAACCGTGCCCGGGCATCTCATACATGCGGCGCTTGTTTCTACTGGCAACACTCCTTCTCAGAGCCAGGCGGAGTTTTTTTCTGTATAGTCAGTGTAAAGCAAAGCGACGATGCAAAATTCCAATAGGAACACTCCTCCTCAGACTCGGGCGAAGTTTTTTTCTGTATAGTCAGTGTAAAGCAAAGCGACGATGAAAAATTCCAATAGGAACACTTCTCAGATTCAGGTGGTGTTCTTTCCCTCTAGATAAGAGTCAGTCTAGGGAGGAGAAACGGTGCAAAATTCCAATATGAACACTCCTTCTTAGAGTCAGGCTATTTGGAGGTGTTATTTCCCTCTAGTCAGTGTAGGGAGGGGCAGCGATACGAAATTTCAATAGGAACACTCTTTCTTAAAGTGAAGTGGTGTTTTTCCCCTGAATAGTCAGTGTAAAGTTAAGTAACGATGAGAAATTCCAATAGGAACACTCTTTCTCAGAGTCAGGCGATTCGATGGTGTTCTTTCACTGTCCAGTCGGTTTAGGGTTGAACCATAAAAAACCATAGAACGAAATACACAACTTGTTGATTTCAATATTTTGATAACTACTTCAGGAAATGTTTTTTCAAAGATCTTCCAAAAATCTTCACACAATTTGCTCTTCCTTTTCTACTCTATGCGGTAATTTAGAAAGATTTCCAAGTAGAGTTCAGTAAATTTACCCAGTAAAGTGGACTTTAGGACTAAAATTTGTTCAATCTTTAGAGAATAAATATTACTGGACACTATTTTGTAAGTTAAGGTAAGTTTCCCTTTCCATATTTTATCTCCTGTTACTATAACATTTTGAAGAATCTTATCATTCATGGCAATTTCGAATATTTTCATTTTGTTGGTGCAAGGAATCACTTCACTGATGATACTGTGTTCACGTACTTGATACTGGAGTTCATTGTAAATGAACGAAGGTAAAGTTAAATAAAATCGTATCTTTACCCGGTGCAATGTAAAATTTTTCAAGTATTGCTATTGCCTTAATTTGAAAATCTTTTGTCATGGAAATTTTACGTTTCAGCATTAAACATTTTGAAAAATTTGTTTTCATATTTGACCAAAGTCGTGTTTGGTGTGTAGAGCGTTAACATTGTGAACAAGTTACTGATTTTTATTGATGGTTACTGATTGAACTGTGTTAGATTGTTACCATTGTTAACAAATCTTAACTTTATGTTACTGGATGTTGTATGTTGCTACTACACAGTTAAGAAACTCAATGGCCACCGGTGTGTCATGTATTTTTAAAGATTGTGAGTTCCCTTAACGAATACAAGCCCTCACTAAATCAATTTTGGTCAGAGTGTCTAAATATTTAGACATTTACTGTAACTTATAGAGTATTAGAGTGTTCAATCAAATTTAAGTGTTATATATCTCACTTAATTCAAGGGATCGTGAGTGACATCCAAAAAATTCCTGAGCCCACAGTAAAACCAATGGTCACTCATAGTATATTAATGGCTTTGTACGTGTAGTGTTATTTTACGACAGCTCTGTGCCTCAACATTGTCGCCCAGTGAGAACAAAAATATAAACAGATGTTACATATATGCACTGCTATAATGCAACTCCTACAAAATCCACACGTGTTTTTTAGTTGATGTATTGTACATCAACAAAAACATAAATAGTAGTATATGTATACGATTACAGAAACCAATATTCAACCTTATTCTCTATCAAGAAGCATAGCTTCACCTAGACTCCTGATCAAGTATCTTTGAAATCTGTTCAGTAGCACTCGTCTTTCTGAGTAAACATTTTCGAATTTAGTTTTCTCCAACACTTCCTTATTTACTACGAACTATCTTGTTCTCAAGAGTATGGAAAATGGATAAAATTCCCATTTTATTACTGAAGCTGTAAATATTTCCAATATTACTTCATTTATCAGAATTAGTTACCACGTTCGAGATACATTCTATTGCAGTGTAGACTGAATGATTGTTATCAGCTCGAGGGCGGCTGAACTACAACACTTTCCGGCCGTCTATGAGTGGTGATGATAGCGAGCTTCAGTCTCACAATGCTTACGAACTTAGCCAAGTTTTCCCTGAAAATAACTTTACGCCTGTGAACTTCGTGACCACGTACGTTAAGTTCAAGTGGTGATGAAAATAATTTTATGCATGTGAACTTCGTGACCAAGTAGATTAAGTTCAGGTGATGACTGAAAATAACTTCACGCCAATGAACTTTGTGACAACGGAGGTTAAGTTCGAGTGGTGACGTATATAACTTTACGCCAATCAGCTTTGTGACAATGGAGGTTGAGTTCGAGCGATGATTGCCTCAACTTCGTTTGTCGTAGAACATTCTATTTATTTAGCATGAGAAACAGATTCTTCAAAAGATTGCGAGTTCAATCCTGGCGGTAGAGAATCAGTTACTCCTTATCAGATCATCTTGTTTAATACGGACTTAGCTATGATATCAAACTATGATATCAAAGTTTAAAGTTCGGACTATCAACTTCTAAACCGTCATGCGATTATTGAAGACGCTTCTTAATATTTTCAAGGTGCTGAAATTACTTCCTTCATTGATGTTTTCTGGCTCTGGTGACTGACGTGCTCTAGAACGTGGAGTTAATTGATCATATTTTAATCACAAATTACGCTAGTGTGCGTTAAAAAGAAAATTCTAAGGCAGACTAAAGCAGTATAGTTTTCGCTCCATCAGCGTTATTTTAACACCGAAGTACCGGTGTGATGCAACTCAAATTAGAAACTGTGAAATCTTTTTCCAGCGAGTGACAAAATTTTCATTGTCCTATTTTATTGTGAAAAAGCTCATAAGTGAGATACTCCATGGCCATGAAATGGGATTGAACTGAGAGTTTGAATCTCATACATTTTGCTTTCAGAACTAGGATAACAACCATTTTCCAATAATGATTTATGGCTCGGGAGTCTACCATTATGCTGCAAATGCAAAGTTACACAAAGCTTTTAAAGGCCCTCTAAAATTAAATTTGTATGAAATAAAAATTCCAAAACTGTCTTTTCATATTAACATAATTTTAATAATATACGGTATATGGTAAAAATTCCTTTAGAAACTTTACGAGAATGAAATTTGATTGTGGTGAAGGAGTCGATGAAGGGCAAAAAAAATACAAATCATATTTTTGGCAAACAGTCCATTGTCTATATCGATGTCTATCATGAATGCAGCCACACTGCTTAATAAATGCACTTATAAGTAATCTGTTTTGAGCTGCCTAAACCAAATAAATCTAATTTTTTTGCAAACATTCGAAACGAGATTGTGAATACTACAAACCTTTAAAATAAATGCTAAACGATCAAGCGTGGATGTTCAGCCGAGCTGTAATTATAATTATAATCATATACCGTATGAAAGAGTTCAGTAACGTACTATTTTGATACGAGTAACGCATGCGCTCGTAAGAAATTCCGTTCAAGTTACAAATAAGGCAATCGCAGGCACTTGTCTTCATTTAGAAGACCTCGGCTCCTTTGTTGCGGCATTTTTGTTTAAGTTTCTGCAGCGACCATATGTGATGCAGACGACAGAGCTCCAAGTCTGGGAAGGAAGTGTTGGTGTCGAGGTTACAGCTGCTTTGCGGATCCGGAGTTTACTTCTCCAGCTGTAATTTACCATCACTTTTGATTTGAACGTGCTCCATTTTTATGAATAGTAAGTAAACCATATATGGTAAACCTCAGCAAATGATAGTTTTCCATATGAGTTTTATTTTCCAAAGAGCAAGATAAGCGTAATTTCTTTCTAAATGACTCTGTTGAAGGTGCACAAGAATCAAATACAGAGTGGCTTTTGTTCAAGAGTAAGTTGATCCTTGTGTATTTTCTGCAACATTATCCTGGTACTCGCGATGACTAATCTGCGTTGACCGGGAAATGTTTATTAGACCAAGTGTTAGGATCCTTTACAAGAATAAAAGACGTTCATAAATTCGTCTCTGCGATATAGGTTTGATGAAACGTGCATCAAGACAGTGCTGTTATCAGCGGATACGATCATCTAACTACACATCTACTTCTTATTTCGTGTCACACGGGTGCTTTTATGTCACTGATTATGATAAAGGAAATCCTGATAGTCCATTTTCTAACGCTATATGACACTCGATACCAATCATCAGACTTGTTGATACCTATTCTCTTTTCTTTGTTATTAAAACACAACCAAAACTATGTGTTAATATTGAAAATCATATCTTTTAATGTACTTGATATTCACGTTTACTGATACGTACACTTTATTTCAGGGAACCACACAAACCGAAATTTTGAGGTCTTTCCTTCATCACACCTTCAGCTCAGCAACACATTAATAACTTGTTGATGACATGCTTAAGCATCTCATTGATAGGAGTAAAACGGTTTCGAGGGCTCCATTTTGTACTTTTTCTTGATTCGCTTTTCACTTGATTCGATTTTTCGGACCGATTCGGTCGTTGCAATTATCACTCGTTCTGATAAATTCATTGTACGCTCACGTGAATGATCTTTTCTTCAGTTATTTTACATTTACTAAAACCTTGTTCGGTCATATTGAAAGAAATACATTGTTTGATGGATCTTCGAGAACTTACGAAGGATAATATACTCGTATGTGTGAAGATAGAGAAAAACCTGTTTATAGGGATACAGCTTAGCTGCAATAGGCTGTGGTTGATAGAGGTATATGCAAATAATGGTCAAACCAAAGTACTTATACAGGGTGGGCCATAAGTTAGGTACCTTTGCGGGTACTGGATTGTCGGTAGCACTGCTACGCTAGCAGCACTGATGTGGGGGAAAAAATATCTGTATCTCAGACGTACCTTACTTATGACCCACCTTGTAGTACCTAATATTTTATGTTTGAAGTCATTATTACAGTTGATTCATCAACAATAACCCCACTATACATATAATAATATACACAGTTTGTTGCTGACTTGCTTGTCTGGTTCGTCTTTCTGTGACGCTCTTAAGGATTTAGATAAGAGGAAATTCGGTGGAGTACACATGTATTGTAATCAATGTATTGTGGACACCAAAGGCACATCCTTCAATGTGGAAACTCCTTTGCAAAGCTCGCGTCCACTGGCAAATCAAACGCAAAAAAATCAGTAAATAACACTTGAATTTGTTCTCATGTGGGTCTTTTAGTAAATACATAAGGTCTATGAAGCTTAGAATTAACTGACTTTACACATGCGACACGAAAAAAATCGAATCCATTGTACAAATCAAAATACTCAAATTCCAAAAAATCAGTACAACTTAAATAATTGATGTACGAACCTAATTCGGATAACAAACAATACAGAAATATATATTCAGGTGGGCAGAAAGGGAAACGACTAAATCAAAAAAATACACACATTTTCATTTTATTTTAGTAATGTCCATTCGTACCGAAAACTCTTCATATTAGGAAATAAAGTAACAGTTGGAATTAAAGATCAAACCATACTTTGAACACACCTTCAGAACACTTGTAGTGTTTTTTAGAGCAATTCTTCATTATTTTCAGCATTGCTCAGTTTTTTTTGTGATTTTCATTAACAGTTCCTTTCATATACAAACTCTTCAAATCTTGACTTATGACTTTAATTCCGACTAATAACAAAGCTTGGGAGTTTGTGTATCTAAACGAGTAGAATTTTTGTTCAATTTTTTGGGTATCCCCAACTGAAACGGGTACTCCCAAATGAAACAAGTACTCCCAAATGAAACAAGTACTCCCAAATGAAACGAGTACTCCCAAATGAAACGGGTACTTCCAAATGAGCTGGGTTCTTTCAAATAAAACGGGTATTCCAAAATGAAACGAGTACTCCCAAATGAAACGGGTACTTTCAAATAAAACAAGTACTCCTAAATGAAACGGGTACTCCCAAATGAAAAGGGTACTTCCAAATGAAATGGGTGCTCCCAAATGAAACTGGCGCTTCCAAATGAAACGGGCACGTCCAAATATTGACCACCAATGCTGATTACGACTTTGTGATTTTTCGCAGTTTAGGTATATTTTTTGAACATCATATTTTATTCGTACATCATATTTCATTACATTAATACATCACATTTTATTAGTACATTACATTTCATTGGTACATTGCGTTTCAATAGTACATCATAAATCATTAGTACATCATATTTTATCAGTACATCGCTTTGTTAAATTCAAGTCAGTGAAACGATCGTCTGCAAGTTTTACAACGATGGAATTCTAATTATTTTTTGAATGTTTTTGCATGAAATGTTGTCAAGGTATTACCAATATAATTTTAAATACTTAAATCATAAATAATTTTATAACATGTTGTTTAGTCATTTAGGTAATCATAACTGTAATAATATACTAATATGATATTGGAATAAATAAACTTTAGTTCTTCGAAAGTCCATTGGTCACTTACCCAGATCCTCAAATTTAAAAAGATATTGAGGATAATTGACTTTCGCCAGTCAGTTTTACTGTACACACGATTTGCTTAAAAGTAAGCATATGCATTTATGAAAAAATTTCTTTTAATATGTCCAAATGTTTCACCTCCTAATATCTTCATAATAGCTTATTGTTTGTTAATTTTGCAAATAGTGATTCGGATTCATCATTTTTAAACTAAAAATTGTCGTCTCATGACCTTTGAAACTGCCCTCGGTCTTTTTAAACCCTTAATTTTCATCATATGGTTTTTTAAAATACCCTGTCTTTTTAAACTTCAAATTTTCACCACATGATTTTTCATGTACCCTCTGTCTTTTTTAAACTCTAAATTTTCATAACATAATCTTTCAAATACTCTCTGACTTGTTAAGCCTTAAATAATCATCCCATGATCTTCCAAATACCCTCTGATTTTTTTAAACTTCAAATTTTCATCTCAAGATCTTTCAAAATACTTCTGACTTTTTAAACTCTAAATTGTAGTCACACGATCTTTTAAAATACCCTCTGTCTTTTTTTGAACCTTAAATTTTCATCCCATGATCTTCCAAATTACCCTCTGATTGGAAAGAATCCATTCACTTACGCGGCAGCCCGTGAGAACCAAGCATGCAGTACCAAGACTCAACGTTTACATTGATGTCACACTATCACGCCTGTTTATGTTCATATACGAGGCACGCTGGCTCAAGTTGAAGTGCATGAGTGACTTGCAGTGCGGGCTGTGTGAGCTCGTATGATGCGAACAAGCGAATGACCTCATGTGCTGCAAACCGATATCTTGAGAAAACAGAGCTGCTTGGCGTGCCTCCGCGCTTTTTTGCAGCGTGACAGGACCTGTTGTCTCACATGTGCCATAAAAATGAGCTCAAGCCTGTGCTGCCACTGTGCGCGCAGCTAACATTCGACAGAGCTGTCAGAAATCAGACAAAGAACGCGGAATTTTGGTTCTAAAAAATTTGAAGCTGCAAATGTTGGTCGAGTGATTTACGGCTCGTACTTGTGATGTTGGAGACCCTGGTTCGAGTCTTCATGCAGTACTCAATTTCTCCTGTTTGCGACACAGAAGCAGGTTCACCATTCATCATCAAAAAGCTCATCTAGCTCCCGTACGAGTCTGTAACTCGAGCCGCACCCCAGAAAAACGGGAACAATCGCTGGGAGCACCATTACTAGTCTTGAGATGCAAGAATTAAGAATTAAAAACCAATAATAGTACATGTACTTTGTACTATATATTGATAATAAAGTTTTTTGTTTTTATTTCTATTATGATAGATAAATTCAGCTACTGAAGAACTTTCTTGTACATGCTTTGTACATTTTCCGGAAACAAATTATTTTCAATGCGCAGAGAAAACCCGTTTCCTTGATTATTAGGTCCGACTTCATTCTAACACTTGATGTACAGGGTGCGGCAACACAACTTCCTTTTTCAAAGAAAAGCGCTTTGAAAAAAGGAAATTATGTTGCTGCACCCTATACTAACACTTACGAAGCCTCTTCATCCATTTACATCAAACGTATGGTCACTAACACTTGATGCATTTACGCTTACATTCACTTCACACACGTGGTCATGAGAATGTATGTAAATGTTCATACATTTAGTTTTTATTTATGATTTACTTTCTGACATCATACAAAACACACAGGTGCATAAACTTCACTTAACACCTTAACAAATGAACATTCTTTATGTTTTTCAAAAGTAAAAATTCAACTATATTTTTACAACTAATGTGAAATTTGCATATTCATTCATGATTAGTTCAACCATTGAACTTCGATTTTGGCTCGTTGCGTTTTTTTAGCATTAAAAAACTTTTAGCGCATGTATTTTTTTCTTTACGTTGACTTAAGACTACAGCTATTATACCTGAAATATTTATTAATTAATATCGCAGCAAATACACAATAAAATATTTAAGACGAAATTAAATTCACGGAATTAAATATGATAATTTGAGTTTCCAAATTGCGTGAATTAACACATGAACTCTTGTTGTTAATATTTTTATTAACAAATGCCTGTACTATTTTTAGCTGATGTTCTGTATTAAAAAATACCGTAATTCATAAGTTAAACATAGATTATTTTGTAACCGCTAATTCAGTTTGAATCGTGATTTCTTTTGTACTTCAATGAAAAAATGAAAAGATCCAAAGTGGAAAAAGTTGATCTTTTCACCGAAATATTTTTTCCCCAATCTGATATGAATTTAAATTGACATTTGAACAAAATGTGTTTTCTGTAGGTGGGTTAAACATTTCTACATAGAAGCTATATTGTTTTATGTGAACAGATACACATATCTCTTGATGTTCGGTGCAGTTATTCAGATCTATCTCTATTCTTCCATTCTTCCTTTGAAATCCTATCTCTCCCTCATTTATTAAATTCAATTCCCATCACTTCCTTACTTCCTCAATTCAATTCCTATCTCATTCTCACTGCCTCAATTCAATTCCTATCTCTTCCTCATTTCTTCAATTCAATTCCTAACTCTTTTTCTATTCATTCCCTATCTCTTCCTCAATTCTTCAATTCAATTCCTGTCTCTTCTTCTATTCATTACCTAACTGTTTCTTCCTTCTACTTCTTTCCCCGCTGTTAGAGCATTTTTTACTGAGGCATGTGCCTTAAGTTCTCCAGCTTCTCGTGCTAGCAGACGCGTGGGCGGACCTGAGCTTCCCACGACTAGTGTCCTGCTCACACGTCGCTGTGGCAGCGGCGTGAGAAGCAAGGAGTGGCAGGATAATGCAAACGAGCACTGCACTGCACTGGTGTAATTGTCCTTATTTGCTGCCACCAGCTGTCCTGGTCAGCGTCCATCTTCAATCTTTGCTAACAACATCTCATCACAGCGTCGTCATCCGATAGTGGAATTGTAAAAACAAACGCGGGTCTACACTCCGATGATGATGTGCATGAACAGGACAAAGCAAGATGTTAAATTCATAGAAATGAGTATTTCTTAAATGTTGATGGATAGACATATCAGACTTCAGTTTCATAAATATTAGTAGATGTTACTAAATTCAGAGTTGGCAATAACGGAGTTGAGGGGAGGTCTCAGAGCTGGTGAGGGAAGCTGAAGCTGGTACTTTCACCTTCATCGCCCATCCAGACTCAGGGAACTAAACACTGTGTTTTTGTTTCTTTTCTGACCGTACGCTAAATTAACATGCACCATATTCGTGTTCCTTAGCGACTGTATTTTCCGATCATACAGTAAATTACAATGTGTATTATTCATGTTTCACACAGAATGCATTTTCCGATCGTACAGTGAATTAACATGCACTGTATTTGTGTTTCTTAGCGACTGTATTTTCCAATCATACAGTAAATTACAATGTGTATTATTCATGTTTCACACAGAATGCATTTTCCGATCGTACAGTGAATAAACATGCACCGTATTTGTGTTTCTCAGCGTGCATTTTCCGATCATACAGCAAATTACAATGCGTATTATGCTTATTTCATACCGACTGCATTTTTCGATCATACTGCAACTCTTCATGCGCCGTATTTGTTATTCTTAACGACTGCATTTTCCAACCGTACACTAAATTGACATACGCTGTATTTGTGTTTCTCATCAACTTCATTTTTCGATCATATTGTAAAGTAGAATGCGTATTATGTGTATTTCATATCGACTGCATTTTTCAATCATACTGCAACTCGTCATGCACCGTATTTGTGTTTCTTAGCGACTGCATTTTTCGATCATACTGTAAATTATAATGTAAATTATACGTATTGCATACTGACTGAATTTTTCGTAATGCAACTTGACATGCACCGTATTACTATACCTTAGCGACTGTAATTTTCGATTGCACAGTATATTAGCAGGATTTCATCTAAGATCAAATAGTCTGAGTAATAATGTTAATTTTCTTCGTGTATTTTTTATGAATGGCAATGTATTGCAAACGACTGCTTTTACAGAGAGAGTAACATTAAAGAACTCTTTTATACTATATTTTGAGTCGCTACAAAATTGCCGCTGATTTTTTTATGTTACGGTCGTTTTTATTAAAAACATTTAAATGTAGATCTTTCGCAAGATATACATTGAATTAGCTAAATCTGAATTGATTTCTAGTTAATTTTGGGTAAAATCATATCCACAACAGCGTTTGAGCTTTTTAGCTATTCTTGGGGCTCGATCTCTATGTAAACTTTCATGTCAGGTCTTGAGTATGTATATTATATAAACTAGGTCTAGGAGTACGTAGGTATAGAAACCAGTTCGCGTGGTACGTATATTATACCAACTAAGTCTCGAAGTAAGTATATAGAGAACTCAGGTCTTGTAGTATGTGTATTATACAAAACATGTCTTGGTATGTGTTTTATACAAAACAGGTCTCGTAGTATATGTATTATACAAACCAAGTCTCGCGGTATATGCATTATACAAAGATATATACATCACAAGAAATCAGCGTTTGAAAGAAGAATCTGCCATGAGGATACAAGCTCATAGTCGGTACCTTCTTTTGATCAAATCATATGAAGTCAGTCTGTACTTTCTCTTAGTCAAGTCATATAAAGTCACCCCTTTGGTCAAGTCACAAAATGTTCACGTTTGCACACCCTATGGTCAAGTAACAAATGGTCAGAGTGCCTACCACTTGGCCAAGTCCTATAAGCCAGTATTTAAAACAAAGATTATTCATGCGAAGTCAAACATGACTCACAACCAGTTGTGTATTTATGAAATGAAGCGCGTGAACGGCATGGGACTTGGGTATCGACCCAAAAATGGGTCCAACGCTTCGTTCCTATTGACTTATTTTATTCCAATGACGCGTGGCTGTGTTGCATTAATCAGCCAATGAACAGCACGTAGCTGTGTTGTATTCATCAGGCAATGAATAGCACGTAGCTGTGTTGCATTCATCAGCCAATGAACAGCCCGTAGAGTATGTGTATTATATAAACTAGGTCTAGGAGTACGTAGGTATAGGAACCAGTTCGCGTGGTACGTATATTATACCAACTAAGTCTCGAAGTGAGTATATAGAGAACTCAGGTCTTGTAGTAGGTGTATTATACAAAACAGGTCTCGTAGTATGTGTATTATAGAAAACAGGTCTCGTAGTATGTGTATTATACAAAACATGTCTCGTAGTATGTGTATTATACAAAACAGGTCTCGTAGTATGTGTATTATACAAAACATGTCTTAGTATGTGTATTATACAAAATAGGTCTCGAAGTACAGCACGTAGCTGTGTTGCATTCATCAGGCAATGAACATCACGTGGCTGTGTTGTATTCATCAGCCAATGAACAGCCCGTCGCTGTGTTGCATTCATCAGCCAATGAACATCACGTGGCTGTGTTGCATTCATCAGCCAATGAACAGCACGTAGCTGTGTTGCATTCATCAGGCAATGAACAGCACGTAGCTGTGTTGCATTCATCAGCCAATGAACAGCATGTGGCTGTGTTGCATTCATCAGGCAATAAACAGCACGTGGCTGTGTTGTATTCATCAGCCAATGAACAACACGTGTTTTTGCTCCATTTCTGAAAAAGAATTTAGTCAGTACAGGGTCAAGATCAAATCATTGGAGACAAAGCCCTCATTAAATAATTTGGATCAGCGTGAAGAAGTGATGAGTCTCTGCAATTTTGCACAGAAAAATCTGCGTGATTTTTTCTGTAGTTGCCATGCTTTCCACGCTTCTGAATTAGAGGGATACCTGGATGCACAGAAGGGAGGGTTGACTGGATGCACAGAAGGGAGGGTTGACTGGATGCACAGAAGGGAGGGTTGACTGGATGCACAGAAGGGAGGGTTGACTGGATGCACAGAAGTTACATGCCGTAAGCTGGACATGCTCGGTAGACGAATCGTGTCCGTTGTATCTCCCGCGTCATTACGTAAGAATTTGACTTGCATTAGGAATTAAGTTGCTCTGTCAGTGCATGGATCAGGTTGCCTGTTTTGTAGGCAAGCGTGTGTCATAAATTCAGGCGGTGCCCAGCTGAGTTTTTTCCATAAAATTATTTTCTGTTCCACCTGGACGGTGCTCGTTTTCTACGGGCAAAGAATTTTTTTTTTTGCAAACTGTAAACCTTTTAGAGCGATCAGTCAATGAACAATGAAACAAATCTTTTTTAGAACTTGCAAAAAATAGATCGAAGAGACGTATAATCGTTGCTTTACTTAGATTTTAAATATCATGGACTATCAAAGAATCAACAACCCACAACTATTTTACCAGACTAACCAATTTTTTTTAAAAAGGAGACTGACGTATTAATGCTTCCAACAATGTTCGTAATGTTCTGAAAGTTCATGTGCAACGTCATTGATTTTGACCACACGAAGAGAAAATAGTTGAAGTAGTTTTTACAAAGAAGTCTCAAGGTACTGAATTTGCACGGTATCTTTATTATTTTATTGAAATCATGCAACAGTTTTGGGGACATTTCTCGAATGGTGAATCTATGTTGCATCTCAAGCTTAAAATGAGCGTTATTTTGCTGCCTAAATTTTGATAGTGTTTTAATTTGTGTCTCCGTATGTCAATATACACAAGGCAACATGAAAAATTGTATTCGATGAGAGTCTGGCTAATATTAACTCTAATTTTCTAAATTTCACTAACTTCATCTGCCACGCAATGATACTCAGCACTAACTCCATCTGCCACGCAATGATACTCAGCACTAACTCCATCTGCCACACAATGATACTCTGCACTAATTCCATCTGCACGTAATGATACTCTGCACTAACTCCATCTGCCACGTAATGATACTTAGCACTAACTCCATCTGCCACGTAATGATACTCTGCACTAATTCCATTTGCCACGTAATGATACTCTGCACTAATTCCATCTGCCACGTAATGATACTTGGCACTAACTCCATCTGCCACGCAATGATACTCTGCACTAATTCCATCTGCCACGCAATGATACTCAGCACTAACTCCATCTGCCACGCAATGATACTCTGCACTAATTCCATCTGCCACGCAATGATACTCAGCACTAACTCCATCTTCCACGTAATGATACTCCACATTATCTCCAAATGGAGCAGACCATCGGCATTTGAGTATTTTATTTCACGGTAAATTTTGCATTTTTATTCTTATACCAGGAATTTATTGAACATTATTGACCTTCACCCACACCTACAGACACGTACTTCGCTGCGTAGTACTCAGTGCTGTGAGTGCTCTGGTTTTCTCTTCGTTTTCTGTTCGAATTTTGATTGTTTCTATCAAGATTTGATTCTAAGCAAGCATGACTGACAAATCTGTGATACATTACAACATCCTGAAGGTATTTTAAAAAACAGTGTTCTATTTACATTGTATGCGCTTAATATTATGTCAAAATAAATTCCGTTTCGTAGTTTCTGTTTGTTTTTAAGGCTTTGAGAAGTTTGATTTTGATTATCTGCATCAAGAGTTGTTTAATAGTGAAATATTTTTGTTGTTACCAGTTACCAGCCAAGCCCAAATTGTCGGCACGCAGAAATAATTGGATAAGTACCAGATGCATAGATCTGTATGTACATTCCATTACTATTTTATACAATACTACGCACTGCTGGTCATAGTACTGAATAAATTTTGATACCACTTGAATACAAGTAGAATGAACCTACATTTATTCTCCTTTTATCTTTTTTCATGTCACCCACTTCATTGTGATCACTTAGTACACGGACACAAAACTGGAGTAATTTTCTCAAACTACAACGGAGATTGAAAATTCATGCCTATAGCACCTCTATCAATTATTGCTTAAAACAGCTCTATTAATTATTACTAATAACACCTCTGTGATTTATTGCTTATATCACCTCTATTGTTTATTGCTTATAACACCACTATTTACAAATGAATAGAATTAAACGTCATTCGAATGAAACACTATCAGTAGATAATTATTTCATAGGTTTCTTATTTGCATGATACATCTTACATTGCATTCTTGAAATCTTTGACTCAAAATCCATCAACTTCGAAGAACAAGTTTCATATCACAATTGAAGCATTGGTTACAAGTTAAATTAACACATTAATTTTCAAAAAAATCCGTTAAGCTCGTGAGAATGAGAACACTTTTTACGTATCATTTTATTCGTCACAATGCAATCATTGGCAATGTGTGCTGAAGAAAATATTCGCAGTATAATCCCCTCTTTCGTTCTACGAACTAATTTTGCATCTTATTCCACAATTTTCAGTTCTTATCTTAAAATCAGCCACTCAGCTCCTTTCAGTCAAAGTATTTGTCATCCATGCTATGTATTTTTTAATATTCCAGCAGAGCAAACTCAAAATCCTCGCGCTCTATGAACAGAAATTCATCAACATATCATACATATTCTGCCTCTCTGTGCCAAGCACATTCACACAATTTATAAAATATTTCAGACTCAATTGCAGAGCACAAAATAGTGCAAAATTTCAGCCTGATATTATACTGTTTTTCAGTCTTTTCTTACCAGGCTGTCCTCTACACTGGCTCACTAGCCGGTTTACATGAAAGGCATTCAGCGTGGGCGTTAGCTGAGCGCTATTGCCTTCTGCCTTACATTGCTTCAGTTGTTTGCCAGGACATTGCTTCAGTTGTCTGCTTTACATTGCTTCAATTGTTTGCCATGACATTGCTTCAGTTGTTTGCCATGACATTGCTTCAGTTGTTTGCCATGACATTGCTTCAGTTGTTTGCCATGACATTGCTTCAGTTTTTTACCATGACATTGCTTCAGTTGTTTGCCATGACATTGCTCCAGTTGTTTGCCATGACATTGCTTCAGTTGTTTGCCATGACATTGCTTCACTTGTTTGCCATGACATTGCTTCAATTGTTTGCCATGACATTGCTTCACTTGTTTGCCATGACATTGCTTCACTTGTTTGCTTTACATTGCTTCAGTTGTTTACCATGACATTGCTTCAGTTGTTTGCCATGACATTGGTTAAGTTGTCTGCTTTACATTGCTTCAATTGTTTGTCATGACATTGGTTAAGTTGTCTGCTTTACATTGCTTCACTTGTTTGCCATGACATTGGTTAAGTTGTCTGCTTTACATTGCTTCAATTGTTTGTCATGACATTGGTTAAGTTGTCTGCTTTACATTGCTTCACTTGTTTGCCATGACATTGGTTAAGTTGTCTGCTTTACATTGCTTCACTTGTTTGCCATGACATTGGTTAAGTTGTCTGCTTTACATTGCTTCAATTGTTTCACAGGAAGAGAACTTAGGCGTCCTGAATGTTGAGATTCTTTTCCTCCATGCATCGTAACTCACGAACTCTTCCAATAAAGCTCATGGAATTTAATTCATCACAAAAATTTACATTTTTTATAGTAACATAAAAGTTTGAAAGAAATAATTTCAGCTTCTCAAACTTTCTTTCATGCTGTCAAAAGACGCAAATATTTAGCGGATGTATATTATCATCCAATAAAATATAATTCTAAGCATTATTTAATCATCCAAATTCATTTACTTTTCGCGTATTAAAATATAAATCGAATACGAGGGCTTGAAAGTTTTAAGACTCTAAAATGCACATGAACTTCATCTATTTCTCTTTTCACAGTAAAACCAGAACTTCCAACGTGTTTGTCTTTTATGTAGGTCTTAATTCAATGACTAACATTCCGTGGAACATGCGTTTTAATGTGGAAGGAAGTTGTAAGATTACTTTTCACTATTAAACACAGAGCTAGTAAGATTATTTTTCACCATTATCAAATGAAGTTGTAAGATTACTTTTCACCATTATCAAATGAAGTTGTAAGATTACTTTTCACCATTATCAAATGAAGTTGTAAGATTACTTTTCACCATTATCAAATGAAGTTGTAAGATTACTTTTCACCATTATCAAATGAAGTTGTAAGATTACTTTTCACCATTATTAAATGAAGTTGTAAGATTATTTTTCACCATTATCAAATGAAGTTGTAAGATTACTTTTCACCATTATCAAATGAAATTGTGAGACTACTTTCCACCATTTTCAAATGAAGTTGTAAGATTACTTTTCACCATTATGCACGGAACTAGTAAAATTAATTTACATTTTTATTTTGCTCAAAATGACAGCTCAGCAACTCACGAAAATAAATTTACTATCTCACAAATAGTGATTCAAATAGCCATAAATAAAGCGCTTTATTTTACATCTCTACTGCCACAGCTATTGCAGCTCAATAAGCATGCGTAAGTTATACATACTTAAAAAATTGATAATTGAAATACATAAGAACCATGAATAGTAGTTTTTTGCATGTGTTAGAGAAATTAGTTCTAATAAAGGAATGGAATATACGATGACAACACTGTTCACTCTTCTCATAAGTTTCGTGGAAGTCACAAGAAGCGATAAAAAGCTGTCATACAGAAATTCCTGGCTTATAATTGTACAGAAAAGAGCAAAAGACGGACAAATAACAGTACATTCAGCGTGTTTCAGCATAACTTGAAAATATTTAGTCGTTGGAAAAAACAAACAACCATTCAAAAGAAGATGAACGACCATAAATTTGTTTAAGAGGTAGCTAAAATAATATGTTCGTGCCTAAATCAAAATTTCTCTGTCGCACGCAATCGTTCGAACGCGATGGATGGAAATTATTTTATACTAGTAGACCCATATGTAAAAGTTCAAATGTTTTTACTAAATTTTTTCGTTTGATTTGCCAGTAGACGAGGGCTTTGTGAAGGAGTTTCCACATTGAAGGATGTGCCTTTGGTATCCACATTACAATGCTTACAATACATGTATACCCTACCGAATTTCATCCGATCTAAACTCTTAAGAGCGTGATAGAAAGACGGACCAATCAAGCAAGCAACAAAACTGTGAATTATTATGTGTGTGTAGCCTTTTTCGTTTTTTCACACGGTCTTACAATAAATGATCTGTTTTGACTTGTATTATTATATAGTGGAATTTCTTCATAAAAATAAGGAGTGGAATGATTAAGAAATCCTCTGAATAATCGTCTTCGATCTCACATTTAGAAAGCCTCGTACGTACATGAGGAAGTGGCATTTGTTTGCTACGTCAGTTGTTCTGAATGCATGTCAGGATATAGCACCCAGACGCCATGATGCAGCGTACTGTTGCTGTGTACTCATGAGCGTATAGCTACATCCCTTTTGTGCAGAGGTACTAAGCGTTTTCTCATTAAATGGCTAGACTATCAGTTCTGTGATGCATTTCATTTGTTTTGAACTACGAAATACGAGTAAAGATGCGACAAAATTATTCGTTTGCACTCCGATGTTCAAGAATTATCACCCTTTATCTCTTACGTAGATAGATATATTAATATGTAGTTTATGTTAGCGTACTTGAACGTTATGATCCTTTATTTGTATCTAGTCTGTGCGGTGTATTTTGAATACATTTTTTGAGAAAACTAAACTACTTCTTTAACTTTAGGAACTTCGTGAAATAATTTCCTTGCTATACATTCAAGGAAAAAACAAACGCATGATCTATAGAAATAATATTTACGAGTTCTGTGACAGCAATGAAATGCGAGATTAACTGTCATTTTATTCACAGAATTCAGAATTGAGCTCAGCTGTAAGAAAAATGAACACCGAACTGTATCTTCTGATTGCCTTCAAGTCCTAAATATATATATATATATATATATATATATATATATATATATATATATATATATATATATATATATATATATAGAGTGAAGCTTCTGTAATAGACACATGGGACTTGAACTTCTTAAATACATATTAGTAGAAGTTGCTAAATTTAGCGTTGGCATGCATTGAATAGCTGACGTTTCGCGAGCACTGTATTCAGCGAGGAAAGCTGATGCTGTTAATTTCATGGCGTATTCAGATACAGGGAACTAAGCACCGTATTTGTGTTTCTTAGCGACTGAATTT
Source organism: Trinorchestia longiramus (assembly GCA_006783055.1). Taxonomy (NCBI): domain Eukaryota; kingdom Metazoa; phylum Arthropoda; class Malacostraca; order Amphipoda; family Talitridae; genus Trinorchestia; species Trinorchestia longiramus. Next base: position 283,512 of record VCRD01000257.1, read on the forward strand.
TAAGACCGGATGCTAAGTTTACATGCGTCGTATTTGTGTTTCTTAGCAACTGAATTTTAAGACCGGATGCTAAGTTTACATGCGTCGTATTTGTGTTTCTTAGCAACTGAATTTTAAGACCGGATGCTAAATTTACATGCGCCGTATTTTTGTTTCTTAGCGACTGTTACAGTAGAACTATGAACGAGTATTCATTTAAATTAGATGTTCACGCCCAACTTTATGCATTTATAACAGGGGTTCCCGACCTTTCTTTGACCTTATACCACTTCAGTATTTCTACAGATGAGTATGTCCCTCTGAATTTTTATGACAGAAATATGAGTAGAAAAATAAAATTCCACTGAATTTTTAATAGTACTTTTAGATTTTAGGAACTATAAACTAGCATTAAACGTACCCCAAGTTGGGAACCACAGATTTATAATTCCACTATATAATAACACAGTTTGTTGTTTGCTTGCTTGTTTGATTGCTTGCTTGCTTGCTTGGTTCGTCTCTATGTGACGCTCTTAAGGATTTAGATAGGAGGAAATTCGGTAAGGTATACATGTGTTGTATGCATAGTATTGTGGATACCAAAGGCACATCCTTCAATGTGGAAACTGCTTCGCGCAGCCCGCGTCCACTGGCAAATCATACGAAAGTATTCATTAAAAAACAAGTGAATTTCCACGTGTGGGTCTACTGGTAACGTAGAGGTAACAGTGACTTGGGAGGAGACATAAGAGGGCCTTGTGGTCAGCTGTGGCTCGGTATATTGGAGCTCATTGAAGGCTCACGTTCCTTAACAAGGAACATTTTCTAGTGTCCTGTGCGCTTATTCGAGCTCAGGAGAGAATATTTAGCCGATTGCACTGAAAAGTTTTCATCGGATGCGTTAAAATAAGCAGTGCAGTTGCAAACAACTTGATGGATTAAAAAATTCAGCAACTTTCATCTCGGATAAAAAGTTTAAATCGTTCCATCATAGTTAGGTGACAATTGTAAGTTAAAAGTTGAATATATCTGTTGTTGATATGATGCAGCCATGAGAAAAAATTACTTAACTGCTTTTTTCAAAAAAGGCCCTTCTAAATATATATATGTTAGAATGTAGCGGAGCCGAACGTATACTGGGCCGTTCAGGGAGACAGAGAGTTTAGGTTCGTAACCGTACAGAAAACTGAGGTCAGTATTCAAATTAGTTTTGTTATGAAATTGACGATGCTTCTGTGACACGAGATAGGCCCTAATAAGGTCCTCATGTGGGTGCAGGATTGTTCGTAGCACTGCTACGCTAGCAGCAATGATATGAAAACTTACTCGTGGTCGCCCTGTTCAACAAGATTATTCCACTATATAATAATGCAGTTTGTTGCTTGCTTGCTTGGTCCGTCTCTCTGTGACGCTCTTGAGGATTTAGATAGAAGGAAATCCGGTGGGGTATAAATGTGTTGTAAGCATTGTATTGTGGATACCAAAGGCACATCCTTCAATATGGAAACTCCTTCGCAAAGTCAGCGTCCACTGGTAAATCAAACGAACATTTTCAATAAAATGCACGTGAATTTTCACGTGTGGGTCTACTAGTTTTTGATATCTTGGAGCTGACTAGATTGAATAATTCAAGGTACATAGCTAAGAAGACATGGAGAAAAGGACTTTTGATTTTCTTCGCGAGAATAATTTCCGTTTTAAAAATTTTACTTGCGACTTTTATATGATTTGCATGAAAAACTTTTAAATAATTTGTATTAGGGCAAAAACTTTGTTTACCCTTTCATATTGTGACAGCAATTTTTTAACAATTTATTAGACCATGTTTAGTACTAATCACAGCTTTAGCTTTCCTAGGTATTTTTGTGATGCTTTTCAGACCCTAATAAATTAGAAACGAATACATTCCCATTATGCGAGCTAATAACGTGAGAGACAGGAAAATATTTATGTTTTCGACTCTTCTTTCATAGTTTTTCTTACATTTTTGATTTGATTTACACATCACGAGTTTTGGTCGCATATCACGTGGATTTACCGTGTTCCATGACGCATTTATTCAGTACGTGCGTTCTGAACATACATACAACATGAACACAAAAAATGCTCACAGTTTTTCAATGGCTATGGCCCATTACTGAAGGAAAATAGACTGCGTATACTGGATACAGGAAACCATCTGAAATACTGTTTTCCACCAGCTTGGTCGACTGGTGAGCGAACTCGCTTCTGAAGATGCTGGAGTTTCATCCAGTACACGTAGTCTATTGCTCTGTGACATATGTAAGCTTAGTAGGATTTCTCCTCGAGTTTATTGATGAGTGCTCTGAGGTCAAAGATTTCTGGTTTCTTTGAATGTATAAGTCACTTAGTTTATTTTGCCAATTTTTTTCAAGTAAGGTGAATTTTTTTTCGATCATGGAAAATATCATGGGTTATCAAACTTTTTGGCTGAGTAAGTATCAATAAAGCGAAAGTAAGAATCTATAATGGTTTCGTGTCATATTCTGTACAACTACTTTTTATTTTTCTATAGTATTTTTAATATGAATACAGTGATTCTCAATCATGAAAAGGACTATTGAATGTATGATGAAATAATATAATATACTTCAAATTACTTTTGCTGAGTAGAAGCACCTACCAACGAAGGAATGATGGAAATCAATCTTCAAACTTTTCTTTATAGAATAATATTTAAGTAAACTTCCATGAATCAGGCCAAAAAATTGGCACAATACCTGCGTAATGCCCCATGCTTATTAAATAATCAATGAAATGTTATTAAACAAATGCTTTTTAAAAGCAGCTTAAGAAAATAAAAGTAAAGTCTTGATAACGCAAATGTAGGAGTACTTGTACGAATTGATTTCTCAGTTTCCTTTATTGTCATGTACTAATTTATTTTTCAAATGTACAAGTATACTGATACATATAGTTACATAGTAAAGCGGATAGAGAGCGGTGTGTAACAACTAACCGTGTAGCCTCAGATATCAGAAAATATATCCAAGTTTTTTTTTATTGCTAGTAGGCAGTGTAATTATTTCCTCCCTGGTAACTTGAAAATTCCCCCAGTTTGGGACTCGCTGATCTAACTCCGGTGCAGGCAGCTTTCGTATGTGTTTAGTTATTCTCTTAATTTATTTGCAAAAACTTAATTCCAACAGCAGCAGCAGCAGTCATCCCATCACACTCTTTCTTTAATCAATCTTTTCTTTGTTTTATTTTTTTGTATTTTGCATGCCTGAAAATAATTACAAAAAACTTTTTTATGGCTCGCAAGCCTAGCATAAATTTATGTATTATTAATCAGAACTCCACATTGTAGCTTTAATAAATCGCTTCAACGGCGTCACAAGAAAATAACAGTAATCAAACTTTTGTAAATGAAATAGGAAAAGTGCTGCAGCGAAACTGAAAGAATTATTTCTCTACGTACAGTAAGTGTTTCATTGCTGTTTTTTAACTTTGTCTTTGTTTCAATGAGCTCAATCTGATATTATCAATATTATATTATCAATTTGACTCTTTTGTCACTTGTTTATTAGGACATTAATTTTGTTCTGAATGTGCCAAGGCTCACAAAGACACTGCAATCGGAAACTTTCTTTATATAATACATATGTATGCAATCATCAAGTAAACCTTCAAGCTCAATAAGTTTTTAGCGTTTGTTAGCGAAGGGTAAATAGTCTCTTCAATAACCTGTATACCGCATGTATTTGTGCAGTGCACTGTTTATCGTAAGTTTTTTTCTTTTACCAATAAATAAACATATTTCGTCATTTTTCATTACGAATTAAAATTTCAAATTCGTTTTTATCTTTTGCAGCAATTCAACTGGTTCGGAGGGACTGACGATTACAACGGTGAAGAGAACGGTGATACAACAGTGAACAACACAGACCAGTACGAAGATGACGATTATTTCGGAACCTTGGAGGGAGGTTCTGACTCCTTCCGAGATGACTTAGGAGCCAGCAATTATTTAGACGTCAGTGAAGCCGGCGGTCCAGGAGGCGGATTGACAACTTCAGGGGGTCTTGGTGGAACTTTCGGTGGTGGTGGCTTCAGTGCATCTGTCGGGTTCAACGGTGGCTCTTCTGATAGAGGATACGAGAGTGGAAGATCCAACGACGGGGATAGTGAAACAAGAGACTCAGGTACTGAGGGCCGATACTACAATGACTCGAGAGGTTACGGCGATTCTTACGGCTATGGGACGGATGATTCTTATCGGTACGGCTACGGTGGGTATGGAAACGAGTCGTACGATTCAAACAGAGATTCGAGCTCCTATGATCCATATGGAAGAACTGGTTCCAGTGATCCGTACGGGAGTTCTTACGGATCTCAAGACCCTTATGATCCATACACGGGTAGCTCTTATGGAACCGGCACAGATTCTAACGATCCATATGGAAGCAGGCCGGCTCCCGGATACGATCCATATGCCGGATACGGAGATTCTGCGTCTACAAGAGATGGTGATGCTGCAGGAGGAGAAACTTCTTCTTACAATGGGTTAACTCGAGAAGAATATGAACGCCGGTACGGTACATCCACTGGAGGCGGATATTCTACTGACACAGATACATCAGGAGGTCAAGGTGGTGGCTATGGCGGCGCTGGTGGATATCCGGATAGTTCAGGAGGTCAAGGTGGGGGATACGGTGGGGCCGAAGGATATCCGGATAGTTCAGGAGGTCAAGGTGGAGGATACGGTGGGGCCGAAGGATATCCGGATAGTTCAGGAGGTCAAGG
>VCRD01000257.1:288525-347321 GCA_006783055.1 Trinorchestia longiramus
GAGGTCAAGATGGTGGATATGGTGGCAGTGGTTACTCTGTGAGCAGTTCAGGAGGTCAAGGTGGTGGATATGGAGGTGCTGGTGGATATCCTGGTGGATCTGGAGGCCAAGGAGGCGGTTACGGCGGTGCTGGAAGCTACCCAGGTTACCCTGGAGGATATCCTGGTGGATCTGGAGGTCAAGGCGGTGGATATGGTGGTGGTGGAGGTGGAGGTGGATCAGCTGCTTGCAGTGGGAGAGACTGCAGCGGCAGCAGCAGTTCCGGTCGATGCGAATGCATCGGAGAAAAAGGATCCAGGGTAGGTCTTTGGTTGACAGAAACTTGTTATAGTTATGGTGAACCAAGTTTGTTATAATGAACGCAGTGAGTTCTCGTAGTAAGCTAGTACTAGCACGTTTATGGTCACATTAATATACACATAGTGTAGATCCTGTGGTTACGAAAAATCCAAAAAAATATATTTGCATCCAAACAACCAAAAAATACCTACGAAACAAGGAAACACAAAAAAATCCGCTTGCGCGGTTACATTAAAGTTATTTGAAAGACTTGAAAAACGTCAATTGAGGTGAAAAACCAGTAGTAGTTTAAAAAATTTCACGTCAAAACCACGAACGGGCTAACGGCACCACCAGCTTGGTCGAATACCACCAGCTTGGTCGAATACCACCAGCTTGGTCGACTGGTGAGCGAATCTGCTTGCGAGCGGGAAGACCCGGGTTCAAATCCCGCTGCCGACATGGTTGACGCGGCTAGAATTACTGCATAGGACTTGGGTAACCGAATAATTATCGAAGTAATTATCCGACCCAAGAATGAGCCCGAAGGTTCGTTCCTATAGCCTCATTCTATTATTCAAACGGGATGTGTTATTCTAAGAGTGTAAATTCCACAAGGTTGGCTGGGTAGTCAAGAGGCTGGGTAGTCAAGAGCCTGGGTAGTCAAGAGCCTGGGTAGTCAAGAGGCTGGGTAGTCAAGAGGCTGGGTAGTCAAGAGGCTGGGTAGTCAAGAGGCTGGGTAGGCAACTGGCTGGGTAGTCAAGAGGCTGGGTAGTCAGGAGGCTGGGTAGTCAAGAGGCTGGGTAGTCAAGAGGCTGAGTAGCCAAAAGGCTGGGTAAGCAATTGGCTGGGTAGTCAAGGGGCTAGGTAGTCCATTGGTTGGCTAGATAAGGTCTGAAGAATCTAATATTTCACCTTGGCAATTTGAATGCAAACTACCTTATGAAGAATGATCTTAGCAAATGAGATGTGCCTCATGAGTTCTATTTCAAATTTAAAGCATCATTTCTATATTTTCATGAAGATATACATAAGCAAAATGAATGAGTGTAATGGCTGCGGTGGTTAAACTAGGAATATAATCATAAAAATGTGTGGTATGAGTTCTAACTCGAAGTTTATACAGACTTTTGATCTTTATTATCTGAAACTGGAATTTGAAATTTAGGGAAAAAAGCTGTTTTTTGTCACGTTAATTAGCTGGAAAGCAGATGTGTTGCATTTCTTGTTATGATGTCATTGTAAGGGCCATATACATGTGAATCATTAGGAAAATGTTAGAATCAGTGTCACTATTACGAGTATTTTTCATACGTAACAAATTCACTGAAATAGCCTACTTCTTCTTTTCCGAGATCATTGCTGGTTCGATGGACGAAGTAGAATTATGAAAAATCCTTATTGATATACAATTTGCATGGAGTTATTACGTATAATTAAATGCATGAGTTCCCTTTGGATGCATGTGGATATTATTTGCAGCTCATTACATGAACTTTATATTACAGGGACCTCCTGGTGCGCCTGGGCCTCAAGGTGAGAAGGGGGGCCAAGGCTTCCCAGGGCCTGAAGGATTGGAAGGGGCCAAGGGAATCAAGGGGTCCCCTGGGCAACAGGGCCCCACTGGACCGAAAGGAAACAGGGTGAGTGGAAGAAATCAGGTGTTTAATTTAATAAATGATTAATGATGATGATTTAGCTGATGTTTAATGTAATAATAAATTGTAGCAATGCACAGTGTGGTAATTTTTAGTTCTTACATATGAGGCAGTTTGTGCCACAAGGTCGAAGACGCTGTCAGCTAAAAGACACGTTTTGTATGGTACCGGTATCTCACAGCCGAACTTGATTTAATAGGTAGTTAACGTACAAAATGAGCCCAAGAACACATTGATATGTTCATATTAATTATCTTATTGGAATTTCCATTCTGCTAACTTTGTATGAAGATTAGACTACTCAAAACTTGTTCATGGCATCTTCGCCCTTGTGGCACGCAACGTTTCGTATGAGGTTATTACTTAATATATAAAGTTTTTAACAACTTGATTTTGATATCGTTATTCTGGTGAAGGTGAAGAAATGCTATGGAATATTTATTGAGTATTCTATGTTCGGCAGCTGCACAAAAAATTATAATTCCAACCACTTTCTGTTTAGATTTCGGACCGTCCCTCTCTTTTTACATTTCGGACCGCCACTCTCTTTTTACATTTCGGACCGCCACTCTCTGTTTACATTTCGGACCGCCACTCTGTTTACACTACGGACCGCCTTTTTCTGTTTACACTTCGGACCGCCACTCTGTTTACACTACGGACCGCCTTTCTCTGTTTACACTTCAGACCGTACCTTTCTGTTTACGCTTCGGACCGCCACTCTCTGTTTACACTTCAGACCACCCCTCTCTGTTTACACCTGCACTTGGGATTTCGAAATACAAGCTGTAATTCTGTGGTATACAAACTGGGTGCATCTAAATTTCTTCTAAAGTTAATTGTTAAAAATTCTAAACTTGAGGAAAGAAGGTTTTGAATGACGTGCTTGAATTCTGAATGATGTTTTTGAACATGCCTATTGGCGTTCAATTCATAATTTATGAATTTTCAAATTTTATGAATGTTTTACTTCACAAGTTTCATAAAATTTCATTGACATACGATTTTCTGATTGGTATACGTGCGCCTAAAGTATTTTTCTTAATTTGTGAAGAAATATTTAATATTTAATTTAACATTTATTGCTTCAACTTTCCAGGGCAAAATTGGACTTAATGGTTTCCCTGGAATCAACGGCATCCCCGGTATACCGGGACCCCCCGGTCCCGCTGGATTCCCTGGTATCGACGGCTGCAACGGCACCGATGTAAGCTAAGCTTAATCTTTCAGACCTATTATTCCTAATTCTGAGCAATTATCTATGAAAATAACAGTAATTCAGACGAGCGGACGATTATAGTTTTGAACTATTGTTCATAATCCTGAGCAAGTGTGTATGAAAATAACAGCAATGCGGCCAACCGTACCACAATCGTTTCGAGCCATTGTTCCTAATACTGAGCAAGTGTGTAAGAAAATAAAAGTAATGCGGCCAAGCTGCCACGTTGCTGCCTGGGAGTTTCAACGTGGGTTAGTCACTCTGCCATATATGGGTGGGCACCGGAAATCCCATCGGTTCGGTTGTTCTCAGTTCACAACAAACACGACGGAAAGGCAATCATAATATCCTAAAACACATTCACAGTACATTCACACACCGAGCACTCCATCAATTGGAACCAGACACCATTCTAGGATACATTCCTATTTCAATAAACCGGATAGAAAAATAAACAGAAAAGATAGAGTATGCCTATCCAGACTTAGATGCAGACACCACTCATCCCTACAGTCATTCAAACACAGACTGGACCTCGCAACGCCGAACATATGTCCTCTCTGTCAAGTTTCCCCACATGTCACCAAGCACGCGTTGCCGCACTGCCTACATCTGGCCGTGTAGAGGCGGTAACACAAGATACATAGGTGTCCACCAAATGTTCAACTTGGTATGGGTATTTTTCTTCAAAGTAGGCGTCCACCAAATGTTTAACTTGGTGTGGGTGCGTTGTTTCTTTAAAGTAGGTGTCCACCAAATGTTGAACTTTGTGTGGGTATGTTTTTTTTAAATAGGTGTCCACCAAATGTTCAACTTTGTGTAGGTATATTGTTTCTTTAAGGTAGGTGTCCACCAAATGTTTAACTTTGTGTGGGTATGTTGTTTCTTTAAAGTAGGTGTCCACCAAATGTTCAATTCGGTGTGGGTATGTAGTTTCTTCAAGTAGGTGTCAACCAAATGTTTAACTTTGTGTGGGTATGTTGTTTCTTTAAAGTAGGTGTCCCCCAAATGTTCAACTTGGTGTGGGTATGTAGTTTCTTCAAGTAGGCGTCCACCAAATGTTCAACTTGGTGTTGGTATGCTCTTTCTTTAAGTTATGTATTCACCATAACACAAGTTTGGGAGGATCCCGTGACGGTGGCGTTCTTCTTGCGTGATGCTGGCCGCCTGAGCTGATGGGGGCTCGGGAACTTCAACAACAATAACAACAAACAAATTCTTTATTCGGAAAAAGTTACACAACACATAAAGTTCAACCTCTTATTTGTCTTTTCAAATATCTTGCATACAAATCATTGGTTGCTAATGCCTCACACGGAGGTTATGTTCTCACTAGAGCCAGGGTATCTTTGGCCTCTTTTAGAAAAAAACACCAAAATGAGAACCTGGTTATGGAGTTCGAGGGGGACTCATACATCCTTTCGACTTTGGGCCTTGTGGACAAATTTATTAAGTTCCAATAAACATAGCATAGACGAAGAAAAATAACTTTTTCTAGTCGGAATTTGCGTTATTAGTTTAGAGTTTAAAAAATGCTAAAGATTTATTATTTTGTTGCCTAGCGGGAATAATGCTTTACCGGTTGTTATACAGATAAATATCAGTTTTGATCTATGTATTATTACGTTTTGGGGACCGATACAGAGTTCTAGGATCTTTTAAGTGTCTGTATGACATATGCATATGCACCAGCAGAGTCGAAAGAGTAAAATCAACGGGATTAGTACGCTGAGTCACGCTAAAACGATTTTGTGATATGTCATGTTAATTGCACCTTTGAGATATTGAATGAATCTATCAGGGATGGTCCGCTAAAGTTCATGGCGTACTAGGATTTTAATGTTGACTTTACAAAGTGGTATGATAGCCACAACATACGTAAAATTAGAAAAAAAATTGGTATCACTTATGTGAGGAATGTAACGGAAATTATATGATGTAGTCATTGTAAATTTGAATGTGATGTGATCATTGTGAATGTGGTGCATTTTAATTTCTTGCAGCATCGCAGTGAATCGAGTTTTGTATCAAGTTTTTGTGGTTTGGATACACAAGTTTAGGGTTTTCTTTGTGCTGAATCTCTTTTCCTTTGCAGAACAATCCTAAGCCTTCAGACACCTCATGCAATAGTCATACGATACCGAACTACAAATGGAATATAAAAATATGGCTATGGCGTATAACAAATGCATCTTGATTACTTTTTAAAACTCATTTTCAAATAATTAAAACTAATTTTGAGTTGTCCTGATATGAAATTCAGTGTCTAAACTTAAGGGTAATCCAAGAAAGGCCATACACCATTTAATGCTTACTCTGACGAAGGTTCACTACTGTGAGTGGAACCGATACCGTCTTTTATTGCCGCACCTATAACTGCGTCGCGAATTCATACTTCACTACTTAAAATTGCTAAAACGTTACGATCTACAAGTCCTTATCTGTCTTCTTTTTCAATTTCTACCCATGCAATAAGCTCCATGACCAGTCAGGGTCTAACCAAAGCGAGCTTTTTCCGGCAGCTGCTCTTGGCTGAGGCTGGGGTTGGAAGGTCTTTGAGCCTAGGAGGAGTTGTCAATCTTTTTTCCGCAGTTTTTATTTAAAAACTTCTTGCTTCATTTCCTCTCACGCAGGGAGTACCCGGAATTCCTGGCCAGTCCGGACCTCCGGGACCAAGAGGCTTCAGCGGCGGCCGAGGGGACAAGGGGGCCAAGGGTGACCCCGGAATGTGTCCCCTCACCGACCTCCAGAAAGGAGAGAAGGGAGAACCAGGACGAAACGGCGTCCAAGGCCCCATCGGAGTGAAAGGTCCTCAAGGAGATAGAGGAGACCGCGGGTATCCTGGTCAACCTGGTTTGCCGGTATGTGGGATGGTGCAGTATGTTGAAACCTTAAAATTTTTCGTTGTGTAGAAATTCTCTTGACGTTATTTTTTTTAAAGGAGCCTCTAGAGAGATGTGACCTAATTAGTACGTACTTTCATAAGCAGTTCAGTTGATGCAATAAATAATTCATTTTTAGCGATTTTCTTGGCACTTGGGCGGATGTGCTAACGACTGTACCGCAGGACCTATTTTTTGCAGTGGTTAAACTTGGAATATACTAATAATTTTAGTTCTTTCATGAATTGTGCTTACAAAACTATTAGACTCCTTACGGGCCTATGTTTTCCGCTTTCTGTCACATGACTGAAAAAACCAAATAATGTCATATGAAAGTCCTAGAAAGATATTAAATACTTCGCATGTCAATATTTTTTTTGCTCATTCAGTAGGCAAATTCGTTTACATCTCATGAATCTTTCATCTCCATTTAAAAATAATTCAAATTGTAGCTCATAAGATTTTCAGTTACAAAGCTCCTCCACTCAGTACGAAATTTGGTGACACGAATCACAAAGTGGCTAAAAATGTCGGTCTTTCGTTTATTAAAATTAAATAGATGTGTGAATTGGGTGATTCTTTTATACAGGATTGTTATCATTGATTACCATTTTTCGAGTTTTTGTATACGGGCTAGGTCACGTCAATTTCAATCTATGATGTTGGTTAAACTAGGCATATAATAAAATAATATCAATCTATGAGCAGTAAAATACCCCATTGTGGTCACTGATAAAGTTTTGCTGATTACTTTAAAAAAATTTAAATTTTCAAAATGTATTTTCGGCTATTCAACCCAACGTACGAAGTTTGACGTTTACGCCACAGAATAATATACAATGTTTCAATATCACAAGCATCTACAATTTCATCCAAAATTTTTATATTGCTGTCAAAATTTAATCAAAGTTTACAGAAGCTAAAATACAACGATGGCCTTTCTCCCTTACTAACTGCCTTTTACTTTTCTATTCAGGGATCCGTCGGACCTGAAGGAAGGAAAGGTCAGAAAGGAGAAATGGGTCTTCAGTTCGTGGCAGAAAAGGGTCAGAAAGGAGAGCCAGGTCCTAAAGGTAATCCCACTGGAGGTCGAATTCCCCCTGGACCTGGCGGGTTTACCCAAAACTGCACCACCACCGTCGTCATCAAAGGGAATGACGTAAGTTTTATGTTTTTCTTGTTATTTTCATTCAGATGGTTTATTTGATTTAAAAATCCAGGACATGATGAAATAGAAAACCGAGTAATGATAAATAGTTGATAATCCGTGTTTTTTGTCAATTTTGTGTTTATCAGTAGCTTGAATTGATTTATCCTTCACAAGTGTGTATGCCCGTTAAAAATAACTGGTTTTAATATCATGCATTAGAAGGAAGAACTTAAAGAACTCTCAGACCTAATTAGAAAGTCTACGGATTTAACTCCAGGGTTAGGAATTTATGTACCGGAAAGTGTACGGATTTAACTACCAGTATTTAAGGGACATTCCCATTCTAATAACATAGGAGAAATTACGCACAAAAAGTATGAATTTATTTATTTAAGGAGACACTTGACGTTTTTTAATGTAGTGTTGAAACCACGTATATATCACGTTTTTAATCACGTCGATGCCGCGTTTTCAATCACGTTTATACCGGGTTTTCAACCACGTCCATACCACATTTTTAACCACATCCATACCACATCTATACCAAGTTTCCAAACACGTCTCTACGACGTTTTCAACCATGTCTACACCACGTTTTCAACCATGTCTACACCACGTTTTCAACCATGTCTATACCACGTTTTTAATCACGTCTCTACCAAGTTTTCAACCATGTCTACACCACGTTTTCAACCATGTCTACACCACGTTTTCAACCATGTCTATACCACGTTTTTAATCCCGTCTCTACCACGTTTTCAACCATGTCTACACCACGTTTTCAACCATGTCTACACCACGTTTTCAACCATGTCTATACCACGTTTTTAATCCCGTCTCTACCACGTTTTCAACCATGTCTATACCACGTTTTTAATCACGTGTATACCACGTTTTACCAGTCGTGGTTTCCTGTTCGAAGATGCAAAAACACTGGAGAAAATTTAAACCTGAGGTTTGAGGCTTTTGTTATCTGTAGGATTTTTTGTATTTTACTACCACACATAAAATCAACAGAACTGAATAGCTTTTATTGATGTGAAACTTCTTCGTAGGTACAGGATGCAGCAACATAACTTCCTTTTTTGACAAGGAATTTTATTTGAACAAAGGAAGTTATGTTACCGCACCCTGTAGTTTCTTTTTAAAAAAATTAGATCTGAATTTAAAACTATAGTATGATCTACATCTGCTATTGATCATTCAAATGAACTCATTTAAGTAAGAACTGGAGCTTAGTAATATACATAACTCATACAATCACCGAATGTAACTGTCAAAGTCACACCATTCAAACGAAGCGATTATGAATTTTTATTTATACTGTTAATAATATTTTACATTGATTGTCCCGTTGTTCTGTTCCTAACAGTCCTCTGCTCATTACTTATCACCTCATTTCCTACCTTGAATTACGGATTAACTTTAAGAAATATTTCTCAGTGTTTCACACGAATTATAGAAAATGGTTCACGAAAATATTTTTTGCCAATGAAACTCGTCATCTGATTTATAATTTTAATCGCTCACTATAATATATCTTTGTCTCAGAAAAACCTCACACCTTTTCGTGAAAAAGTATACTGTGCAATTAATTAAGAAAATAAATGCTGCGGTAGTTATACTAGGAACATAATGATAATAATAGTAATATGAATATAAATGTGTGATTCTCCTTTTTTCCCCAGGGCAGGGACGGCGTAGATGGAGCGAAGGGAGAGAAAGGATTGCCAGGGATCTCAGGAGAGAGAGTGAGTGTAGTCCTCAGAAGACAAACAGGCGTGCAATTCAAATAATAAAACAAATAAATATAAATTAACTTTATTCCGATATATCACACAGTACGGTATGAATTCAAAGTACAAGGAATCGGGTTTTCAAATCTAAAACCTAACATCTTACGGCTAGTGGTGATATTGTTGTTAATCCTAACATCAGCGTAGTATCTGAATACAGCAATGTAAACGATTATTCTCTTTAAGCAGGAATTAGAATTTTAAATTACGAAGCACATTTTAAACTGCAACAGAGCGTCAACTTCGGAAAAATTTATGTACAGTGCAATGTTACAGTTTGAGGTCCTGGTAGTAGAACATTTTAATTCTTGTACAGGATGCTTATATGTATGTGTGTAGAATTTTGTTGCTAACGGGGAATAAGAAACAGTAAAGAAATAGCAAAAAGTTTTCATGTTTTGAAATTGATCAGAACGCTAATTCAGAAAGTGATCACGAATGATACACATGTTACAGCAAGCAACGTGACTTTTATAGAGATTGCATATGCTTTTGTAAAACTTTGTAGCTAACTTTGGCAATAAGAAAGAGTGAAGAAGAAGTCCCAGGTTTCTTTGTAAGCTTTCCTCGTCCTTAAACTGTACAGTAAATGCACAATAAACTGTACAGTAACTGCTGCTTATGTAAAAATTGTCAAGTCGCCACACACATTACAGTAAGCAATGAAGCAAACTCATATAAGGTGTTACTCGTCTAAGGTTTGTATCTGATATTCGTATACGGTACCTGCAATTCGCATTAGATAGGGATTATATGTATTAGTCAGTCCATTTAATCTAATTTTATTTTCTACGGCAAAAAAAAAACTAGAAGTTGGTAATAGAAGCACAAAGGGAAGTAAAGAAAATTAAATGAAGCTTATTAAGGTATTCTCGAAGATATATTATAGTAGAAATGTTTTGGGCCGCATTCCCTATCTTATACAAAGTCCACCTGTACCTAAGAAGTACTTAATTTGAACGTTTTGAGTCATTTCTTAGTTTCAACATACAGGGTGAGGCAACATAATTTCCTCTTTTTAAATGCATTTTGCTTTGAAAAAAGGAAATTACGTTGCTGCACCCTGTAGAATCTGGCAGTAACAGAAAATAAAATGCTTTGTGATCCTTTGTTACAACATAACTAGGCTCAAAGAATTATCATTAAGTACTTTTTCGCACTGTTTTACCTTACCTGAATATTGAATTACTTTAATTTGTTCGAATAGCAAACGTTCCTACATTTAACTGGAAACTCCAATATCTTGGGGTCAATAAAATAAGTTTATGCCCGTGAAATAACCTTAAAGGTATATGAACCAAAAATTTTCTGTCATTGTTTTTTCATTTATATAAACGAAACTGCCGTTCCAGTCATTAAAATCAGTGTCTGAGGAAAAGAATTTATTTATTTTTACATTTTAATTGAAATTGTGGAGCATCAAATTTTTTGTATCGATCTTTTTCACCTAATCAAAGCGTGAGTATTCTAATAGCTGTTATTTCCGTCAGTAGAATCAGTGCCTGTGTGGGTACAATAATATGCATTTTTTTACTTTAATTTACTCTCGTTTTGTCTCTAGGGTCGTGAAGGGCCTCCTGGTCCAGCAGGACCCATTGGTTTCAAGGGTGACATGGGTACACCAGGGTTGGACGGCCTTAGGGGTCTTAAGGGCATGAAGGGTGAGGCAGGATACAGTGGTCGAGACGGACCCAAAGGATCCCAAGGACCTCCAGGACCCAGTAAGGTAAGATTCGCGTCATCCAACATCAAGAGTTTAATCCCACATTCACTCGTTAAACGTTATTTGGATAAATGATTCAACTGACATCAACGATCTAATCAATCAATCCAAAGAACCGACGTTGGTTAGAGCCGACGATTCAACCAACATCCAAGGTCTAATCCCACATCAATTAATCGACGTTGTTTGGATAATTGATCCAACTAGCGATGATCTTACCTCGCATCAACCTGCCAAAGGCAGTTATTGCGCAAAGTAAATTACTCTGTGACAATCCTTGATCCTCCGAGGTGAACTATTGCCATTGAGGGAATAGCTGATTTATTGTAGAAAATAATATAGCCATGACATTGCCAGGGGCAATGTTGGGTATGTATCACGTTTTATCATCCCAAAGATGTGATCAGTCCAAGTCTGTAGAATAAGTTATGGTATAAGTAAGATTAGTATTATATTTAGATAAAATTCAATAGAATACTTGGTCAAACTGTATCATATTAAAAGCTTTAAAGGCATTAGAAGTCCGTTTCTTCATTTATTAGGATTTTAATCATATTTCCCTTGCAAGTGCATGAATTTTGTAAATCTTGAAGAGTATCATAAACGAGATAAAAAAATTACAAATTTACAAGTTGTTCCATCCAACGTAAAGTCATGCATTCATCCCATGATTTTCTGCATTAATATGGGACATAATTCTCTCCAGGGTGGCCCTATGGGTCCTCCAGGGCCTCCTGGGCCACGTGGGCCCATTGGGCCTAAGGGCGTGGACGGAATGGACGGTAGGCCCGGGCCTCCTGGCCCACAAGGCCCTACAGGGGGCCCAGGATTACCTGGGTCACCAGGGCGCGAAGGACAACCTGGTCAGAAGGGAGCTGCTGGGACACCGGGTCTAGCAGGTGGGTCCGGTCCCGTCCAGATTTTATGTTTCCAGTACACGACACACCTCAACATCAATAAAATTGTGAAGAGGAATCCCAGAATTTTGTGCTGTTGTTCACACTGAAGCGTAATTTCAGGATTTTGCAAATATCTTTCATACTAAAGCGTCATTTCAGAATTTTGCAAATATCTTTCATACTGAAGCGTAATTTCAGAATTTGGCAAATATTGTTAATATTGAAGCGTATTTTCAGAATTTGGCCAATATTTCTAATATTAAAGCGTAATTTCAGAATTTGGCAAATATGGTCAATATTGAAGCGTAATGTCAGAATTTTACAATATTGTTGATATTTTATACACTGCACAAACGCTTAACTAGTACTCAAGTGTCAAAGCGTAATTTCAGTATTGTAAATGATATAAATACGTCCAAACAACTGTGGATTACTAACATTTGAAATATTGATCATGTTTTCAAAGTGTGTAAACTGTTAACAGTGTAATGAAGCTTCGGCACTAGAACTCCCAACACAATTTATTTGACATAAACGAAAAGCGACTCCAGTTCAAACTTTGAAACAGGAAAGCTTCAAAGCATAGATCCGCTGTGAAAATACAAACTTTGTTATGATGAGTGATATTGCATGGCCGGATTCTGAATGTAACAACCACTTGAGTTTTATGACAGCAAGAACTTTCAGTACGTAATTCATCTATTTTAGATACCAAGAAAATATCGACTCACAAGTCAGCGCAACTTTAAGTATCTTGTATACTTAACAAGTATATTCCTAGTATACTCCTGTATTCCATTACTACACTTAAGATATTAACATAAAAGTGTTTGAAAATCTAATTTATCTGTGCCGTATATTCAATTGGATATAAAGTTTTTTCTTTCTTTCTTTCTTTCCTTCTTTCATTCCAGGTCTACCGGGAGCAATGGGTCTGAAAGGCGTTGCTGGGCCACGAGGCATCCCTGGAATACCGGGACCTAAAGGAGACAAAGGTTATGGCGTCCCGGTGAGTAGCAGCACCTTTTTTTTCTGCCGTTTCTTCTTACTGGTCATTAGCTCTCATTCCATTATATAACAATATACACAGTTTGTTGCTTACTTGGTCCGTCTCTCTACCACGCTCCTAAGGATTTAGATAAGAGGAAATTCGGTAGGGTATACATGTATTGTAAGCATTGTATTGTGGATATCAAAGGCACATCATTGAATGTGGAAACTCCTTCGCAAAGCCCACATCCACTGACAAATCAAATGAAAAAATTCAGTAAAAAGTACGCGAATTTTCACGTGTGGGTCTATTAGTAAAGATATTATTTGTCAATTCACTTGGCATCACAATCCCTTTATCACTATCCCTCTACATACACCAAGTCTCTAAAGTATGTCAAATAATAACATCCAAAATAAAAACTTCAGCTAGAGGAATGGGGGTGTTGAATATCAATTCAAATCGTCTAAGTTTATCATATCCATCTAATTCTGATGTTTCCGCTTACAAGTACAGTTATTCGAACGAACTACGACTTTATAATCTTCAATAGCATAACGCACCGCATAAAATTGATTTACAATGTTCAACAGAAACTAATGAAACACTGATCCGCTGAAAAAATGTGCTTGCTTGTCAAATTTACCTCTGCATAAGTTGCTTTTGTGCATTTGAACTAGAAATCTGTAAAAGTTTAGAGCCAAAGACTTGTATTTTCTAAAAAAATGCTTTATCTTTCCACCTTTTGTTTTAATTCTAAGTTACTGTCTTATTTTTACTTCACTAACGAACGTTGCCAATGGAAAAATTAGGATTTCCTTCTCCTGGTTTCTATTTTTTACGCTTAGCTTCTGAATTCATTATTTTAACGACTTTCCTTTAAACGTTCATAGGTACAAAGTCTGTCAGGTTTTCCTTTATTTTTATATTGGAACTTACATACATGTCAAGGAAGTTCTTGATCCATTTCATATTTATTTCATTCTAATTCATTTCATATTCACAATAAAATATTTATTTTCGGACTCTTTTAGTTGTAGTCAAATAAAGTGGTCGTTCGTTGTACTATAATCGGTGTATTTTAGTGGCGCAACATATAAAGAGTGTGGCAACATAACTTCTTCTTTTTCAAAGCAAAGCGTTTTGAAAAAAAAATTGTTGTTGCCCCCTGTACAATCATAAGAACGCTCTACTCCTACCACTCTACAGGGCAGCAACGGAGCCAATGGAGCACCTGGCAGAAACGGCGTCCCAGGAGCTCGTGGCCCACCTGGTCCACCGGGACCCCAAGGCCCACCTGGGGACAGCCAGATCGGAATCCGAGGAGACGGTGGAGAACCAGGAGCAAAGGGCAATCCAGGAGTGCCTGGAAGGCCTGGGCGGCCAGGACTGAACGGTTGGTGCGGGGAGAAAATAAAGAAAAGGGCAACCCAGGAGTGACTGGAGTGACTCGACGGTTGGTGCGATGTTGCTGGCAGGAATAAGTGATGGTGTTGTTTTTTGTAGTGGAGATCCAACAGACGGCAAACCCTGGCAACAGATATACGACGCATATTTACATCGTCCATGGACTTTTAACTAATATATCTTTATCCCTCTTTCCCTAATGTTGAGTTCTGAAGTACTTGAGAGTTCAACGTTTGTAGCCAGTGCGGCTGGGGAACTTCCGAGTACTGGGGGATGAGTGGTTAGCTTGTGGAGACGATAATAAGTCATTTTGCGAACGAAAGACCGTTTCTGGTTCCTGTGGTGGTCGTGTACGTATGCAACGGTTGTGGGGAAGTCCGTCACTGATTCCGTAGGGTACTTTACTCATGTGGTTCGGAGACTACTTACCATAGAAAGTCTGTAGCTGCTACCTCTATGCTGTCTACTCAATATCTGAACTTCTGAAGCCTTCGTACTGCTGCAGCGCCTTATGCAGCTATGGATTTATGGATCCACTCACAATGTGGATTAGTTCCGGTTGCAGGATTCTTTACTATAGTTTGAACTTCAATACATTACAAAAGGACCATAGAGTTGAAGAAGTGTGAAATTTGTGCTAAAATTGTTTTATTATAACAGTGTAGCGAACGAAAATATTTGTGCTCGAGCTAATTTACCCGAGTATACATTAGGAGCGCAAATTCTTCAATCATTTTGAAGGGTGTTTTTCCTTCAGTACACTCATGAGCGGAAAAAATCAAAGAATAACAACTCGGAATAAAGTCATTATTTTACCAAAACGTTGCTTACAACTGTAAAAAACATTTAAAGTTGAGAAAGATGAATGTTTTCTAAAAAATTACCAACAATAATATAAAACAAGTAGGAATGCATATATTTCGGGCTTGCCTGCGAACGTTGTCAAGGACCTTCTAACATTATGTCTGATTTTCCAGGAATTAATGGACCTAAAGGAGACGAAGGAGCTCAGTGTTTCTGTGACTCTTGCGAGAAAGGAACCAAAGGAGAGCCAGGTCCAGAAGGTCCTCAGGGTACTCAAGGCTTGCGTGGGGAGAGAGGCAGTAGAGGATTTCCTGGGGAACGAGGGGAGGATGGACAGCCAGGACGACCTGGACAACCGGGCAATGAGGTACAGAATTGCAAGCGTCAACTTGATCTCTTACATGATGATGCCAATGTGTTTTTGTCTGGACATGACATGGTTGGAATGATGTACCGTTTCGTAAGTGTAAATACAGCCGGGCATTGAAGGTATAGAATTCGAAGGGTTAACTTGATCTCTTACATGATGATGCCAATGTGTTTTTATCTGGACATGACAAGGTTGGAACGATGAACTGTTTCGTAAGTGTTAATACAACCGGGCATTGAAGGTATAGAATTCGAAGCGTTAACTTGATCTTTTATGTCATGATGCGAATGTGTTTTTATCTGGAAATGACAGGGCTGGAACAGTGTACCGTTTCGTAAGTGTAAATTAACATTTCCTATTAGCTGTACGCGAATAACATTTAGTCTTACACTGTACTTGTTCTCCGGAATTATTTCACATTGATGCTTCGATTTTGTTATATCAATTACCGTTTGTATCAGGGGGCTGCTGGTATCCCTGGTCAACCTGGTCCAAAGGGTCCCAAAGGAGAGACTGTGGTTGGGCCCCCCGGTCTACCTGGGCCCAAGGGCGATCGCGGGTACCCTGGTAACAAGGGTAACCCTGGGCCTGTTGGCGGGCCAGGGTTACCTGGTATTGAAGGTTTACAAGGGTTGCCGGGCCTCAAAGGTGACAAAGGAAATCCTGGTTTCCCAGGTGAGTTCTTTTACCAAATTATTTATACTTTTGATGACATAAAATATTTTACTTGAAAATTAATAGACAAGTGGTGGAGTCTCTTGAGATTAGAAATAAGTTTCTGCATGAATGAATTAAAATATTTTGATTTGAAAAAAATCCATGCTTTTTAGACTTCAATAGTGTGTAAGAGGAATTATCAATATGGTATTGTTGGGATTGATTTTCAATGGGAAAAAACTGATAGTTCATGTGCTTGAAATGTTAGCAAAAATTTGGTGTGTATCTCACTCGGATAATGAAAGGACAGTTACACTGGTGGCCATCGTTATTGCAACATAGCGTCGAGTTGTGACGATGCTACTACCTATAGGGTGCGGCAACTTAACTTCTTTTTTTCAAAGCGCTTTGCTTTGACAAAAGGAAGTTATGTTGCTGCACCCTGTATAACAGCGCTAGAACATCGCTCTGCAAAGCAGATGAGCCTAAATGAAATTGTTGGATCAATGGATGGTATTGTAGTAAATAGTTCTACATACAATTAAAACGTATGAACAATTTTGCCTATACAAAGACAGTTTATGGAGATGTCTAAGATGTTGGCAGAACTTTTGCAGAATGATAAAGCTTCAAAAACGCGTACAGTAAAATGCTAATATCTAATGAAAAACACGATCTTGACCTGGAAATTCAAACGCACTCTAACTAAATAAACAAGCCATAAAATTCAGAGACGTCCGGAGGCGAATGTGTCTGTTAGACTTGAAGGATGTTGATTTGAGGACAGGATCAAAACTAGGAAAACTTTCTCGTCTCTGATAAGAAGCTTTACAAAATAGTTGCTATATTTCACAAATATTGTGTGTCTTCGAAGAATTTAACAAATGGGAAACAATACAACCTTTACTCTATCATACTTTTAGACAAATTTATTACATACGTTTTCTTGGACTAAGAGCTTCTTATGTACAGCCTAGAAAAATAGTGTTCCTTAGGGTAATTCTCTAGGTTACAGGACCAAGAGAAGTTTTTATTCGTGCAAGCTAATTTTTCAAACTTCATCAGCGAAAAACAATCGTCTGAGTTTTACTGATCGAATGATAATCCACTGAATTATGTATTGTATTAAGTCTCTTGCACGTTTAAGCCTGTGTTAATTACTATAAAAGTTCAGACTACCGGAAATAATTGCGACAGTTAGAATAGAATAAAACATATAAATTTTTTTTTTCAGATCCTTTGATATTTTGTAATCGTTTAAAGCTTTTGGATGAAACCTAATTGCGTGCTTTAAAATCCCATTGTACAACTATTGAAGAGTTTCAATGGAATATGAATTTCAATGGGATATGAGAGTTTGGTACAGAGTGTGTCTAGGTATAGGGCTAAAATGAAAAGGGATATTAGGAGGGGAATAGAAATAAGCGCATTGCTCACATGTTTTGAGTGGTAGAGGTCTATCGGTGGGGTTTGTTTTTGGGTTAAATCCTAAAAGCTCATTAGCCCATTTTTATAATGAGCAAAATATCCTTCGGCATATTAGTGCTGCTAGCGTAGCAGTGCTACCGAAAATCCAGAACCTGCAGCGGTACCTTACTTACAGGGTGTCTCAAAAAAATGTACTCACCCTTTAACCGTTGCTAACATGCTGTCTTCTTTGTGTTGCAGATGTGAGGTTCGAACCTTTGCGAACATGATTAAATGTGATTAAAGAATCATGTTCTCAAAGGTTCGAACCTCACACCAGCAACACAAAGAAGACAGCATGTTAGCAACGGTTAAAGGGTGAGTACATTTTTTTGAGACATCCTCTATGTATTTTTCCATTCTTTCTACACAGGTTCCCCCGGCCGTAACGGCGTCAAGGGCCAAGATGGCCGATCGATCGTAGGTGAAAAAGGAGACCGAGGGTTGCCTGGTGTCAACGGTATCACAGGACCACCGGGACCTCAAGGTGACCGGGGACGAGATTGTGATCAGAACGACGTTCCAATGCCTCCAAAGGGACTTCCTGGGCCACAAGGACCCTCTGGCCCACCAGGACCTCCAGGAATCGCAGGACCTAATGGATTACCGGTAAATTCTTAAGCTTAAATTCATTCCATGTAAGATATACGTAGGTATACCAGTCAAATTTGTCTTGTTAATAGTGTACTCAGAACAAGCTTAAATGAGAATGATCAACTCAATAAAGAAATTATATAATATTAGAAATTAATTTGATATTTTGGTGAGAGCAAAGATGCACGTGTTGCACAATACATCACAGGTTTGATTTGCCTTGTAAAAAGTTTTGACTTGTGATACTCCATCTGGTCGAAAACAGTTGATGCACAGTTGACCTCCAAGGAGCCACAGGCCTTCGACCGGGGTACTACCAGTGGACACCAAAAAACTGCAAATACTTAACTTATTGAAGGACAGGGGAGGAGACACGAGTGTTAAGCAATTCGGTGATAGTGGGGCCATGGGCCATTAAAGGTTCAGAAACACTGACCTTCTTATTATCATTGCCGTCTAATACTGTCTATAATACTTTAGGAAGTCATTTTTCATATTGCTTTAAATCAAATTAATCATGGACATGATATGAGTGAATAAACTTGATTTTTGAGGTTCGCACTATTCTCTTTATTTATGAATTCTAACTGAACTTTTCAGCTCATTTGCTTCTATCGTCGAGCATTTATTTTTAAATATAACCATCTGTTGCGAACAATTCAATGACTCTTCTTTCAGGTACCTGAAATGTTCTGTAAAATGTCTTGTTTAGCGTAGAAATAGAGTACTTAAAAAACCTATTATTTGCGTTTTTTTAGATTTTTGCAGATTACCTTCATTTAATATCATTGCCATGTGTAACTTGAACAGTATATTTCGTACCTAAAAGACTGGCGTGTAACTGACCAATATTTAACTTTTTAACGATCGAATGGACCCAGATGTCCCTTTTGAAAAAGTGTTGTAAAAAACCTGAGGTTTCTCAACCCAGCATTTCATTCAACAGTCACACAACTCCCGGAAAAAGTGGAACCGTAACATGTTCCGAGAGTTGTATAACTGTTGAATGAAACATTTGGTTAAAAGACATTTCAGGTTTCGTTTTAGCACACTTTTCCAAAGGGTACATCTGGATCCATTTGTTCGTTAAAGAGTTAAATATTGGTCAGTAACACACAATTCTTTTAGGTGCGAAATATTCAATCAATGAGCAAAACAGCATGTAGTTGAGTTCCATTTCTATCTTCGGAAATTAATGTGATCGTCGAAAAAATAACGTTCCTTCCTTTCAACCAAGGGCGAGAAAGGAGAGCGAGGCTACGCAGGACGTCCAGGAGCTATTGGTGAACGTGGTCTGCCTGGTCCCCGTGGTGAAAAGGGAAATGCAGGCATTCCAGGCACTCCTGGTCTTGCTGGTGCGAAGGGACAAACTGGCGCTAATGGATTCCCTGGTCTCAAAGGTCAGTGCAGTCATGCGCAGTTCTGTCATTAACACGTTGACTCCGAAGTGGTACGTATGTGTACCACTTAGGTTAGGTTCTGTAATTTTTTCAGATCCTTCTAGTGACTATGCGTACAAAGTGAAGTCTTACACCTATCAGGCAATTGAAGGCAACGTGTTAAGAAGCGTAGACCGTCGCTTGTTGTGTTGCTACTGAATCTTGTAGAATCTGGAATAATCATGTACATTGCGACTTTTTGCCATTTTGTGAGGCGTGATCCAGTATTTGCTATCACTTGCTACCATTTAGTGTCATAGTCTATAGTCAACATTTTAAAACCTTTTTTTGAGGCATGATCTAGTATTTGTAATCAATAGCTACCATTTAGTAACATAGTCAGTAGTTAGTACGGATTGCCACATGTTAACATTTCATGAAGCATGAACTTTAGTCATTACTTGTTAATACTTGTTATCATTTTGGCTTTTCAGTGCCTGTCATACGCCGAAAATGAGACTGAAAAGTCCTTAAATATTTATACAATGGCCTAATACTGAAGAACACATAGTCTTCATTC
The DNA here is from genome assembly GCA_006783055.1 of Trinorchestia longiramus. Taxonomy (NCBI): domain Eukaryota; kingdom Metazoa; phylum Arthropoda; class Malacostraca; order Amphipoda; family Talitridae; genus Trinorchestia; species Trinorchestia longiramus. Next base: position 308,381 of record VCRD01000257.1, read on the forward strand.
AATGATCCCAGATAATAAAGTATTCAACCGTGCTACTGAAATATCTTGCTTGGCTTCGTAAAAACGTCAAACAAAGAAGTCTCTTAAAAGTTCTAGGAAGATCGATACAAGGTGCAGCAACATAATTTCCATTTTTGAAAGAAACTTCTTCTGAAAACAGGAAGTTATGTTGCCGAACCCTGAAGGTGGATTCTGCTCAGGTATTTGTATCATCCGACGAGATCAACTCAATCAAATGAGAAAAAAATTGTTCATAAATATTGCAATACATTGTTCATTGATGTATTATCTATTTCATTCCACGATGTTTCGAAGAAGCTTGAAAGAAATTTATGACGTCATTTGAAACTGTCTGGCATCTCAAGGAAAAAGCATATTGAAAAATGATCAAATGATAAAAAATTATCAAATGGCAATGAAGTGATGTATAAAAGTAACAACCTGTTTAAAAAGGAGTTTACTGAATTGGTCACACTTCGCTTAGAAATTTTATTTGTTGCTTTTCTTATCTAAATATCAACTTTGTCAATTGAAATTGGTGCTATTTGCTCTGCGTAGATAAACTAGATATTATACTTTACTATGTGTAGCGTACATTATTCAGTGATTGTTATTTCCACGGTAGTTCTTTTAACCCTTTCGGTACCATGATGCAAATATCAGAACCTTTTTCAACATATTTGACATCAAATTTAAAAAAAGATGCTTTGTGATGTTTTACGGTCACTGCATTGTCCTGATCAAACTGTAGCTTGCACTGCCCTACCAGCGTTTGCACAGACACACGTGTTGCTCTGCATCTTAATAGGCAAAAAATGACTGCGGCTACCAGTGATGCCGTCAGTACCGAAAGGGTTAAAAATTGTTTCACAAGATTACTGCGGGTTGCCGATGACAGTTCAATGGTTGTCTTAATTACATTGTTTATCATGTCTTCTTCATTTAAATAATTGTTAACGAGCTCGTGTTTCAAAATACATAGCCTCTCCATTTTTATACACTTTCATTAATTTTTCACTAAGTTTCGGCAATGATTCATATTTCTGCCCCTGCTGACCAGGGTTTCAATAACAATGATAAATAAGTTGTTTATATCTGAAATGATGTTTTCTCTTTCTGGTGTAGTATTTTATGTTGATTTTAAATCTAAACCCCATTTTGTGCAATCAGGTCAGATTGTGATATCAGCACTTGAAGTTGATAACGTATATTAAACTCTTATGTATTTTATATGTGCATTACAACTTCAACCAGATGGTTCTATTTAGTATACATATATGTCATGAGACGCATTTACACGATTTTTTAGTTATGTTGTATTACTATCTATATTCATAAGTACTCCATGTAGCAATGAGTGTTCAGGTTGAACTTCCGCCAGTGAGTTGTTTGTCTTGATACTACGAGTATGTTAAACATATATGAATGGTTGGTGTTATAGGTCTCACGGATAGAAAGACCAATCTCTTGTATAGTTCGAACCACCACGTTCCATTTGTCTTCGAACGTATGTTAGATACAAGATATAAACTGATTTTTTTTGTTTTATCAGTGTAATGATTAACTCTGTATTTGGCTTGTACCTGCCGCTTTCAATTTCAACCCTCAATAAATCACGTATCATAAATGACACAAGCTGAATTTTCCCACATAGTTACTAAGTTATTTATGAAACATGCCTGTTGTACAATACATCTAGTATCATCCTTGATTTGTATCCAAGTTGAACGAAGTAGAAAAATGTCTAATTTTGTTGCTGGGGTTGGTAAAAACAAGCGCCAGTGCACTTTTTTCAATCTTACAGATTAAATGCCGTATTTGATGGCATATAAGATGACACGAAGACGGCATATAAAACGAAGTACTGAGCGTAAGCTGGGTTAGTGAGCGTCAGAGAGAAGATTAGCCTAGGCCTACGGGAGGTCTCAAACTTCAACCACCATGATAAGACAGAGCGATTTTTTGAGCCGAAATTTTGGAAAAAAGTACGTCCGATATGCCGTCGAATACGGAACATTCATTTAGAGATTAAAATGATTCAATTTTTACTGTCAGGCAACAAAGGCGATCGAGGACTGGACGGCGTTGGCCTGCCAGGTCCTGCTGGATTCCCTGGAATTAAGGGCAGTAAGGGCGACTCTGGACCGGCTGGATTCGTAGGGGCGCCTGGAGACCCAGGTATGTGACTTGCTGTGTTGTTTGCTGGCTGCTTCCTCTTCAGTCGCGTCTTACATGGAAATGATCTTCGAGGAGAGCATGTCTCAATATTCCAATTATCAATCCTTTCACTCGATGAACATCCAATAAATAACGGAAGTGTAGCACGTCAAAAATAAATCTCAATTGCTAATATGCTCGTATTTCCCCTTATAAACGGAAACTGCTGTTGCAGAACAAACAGTATTTTGCAGGGTGTGGTAACATAAGTTTCTTTTTTAGGTGTTCCTGGGATATTGTTGTTAGATACACGATCTCTTTAAGGTCTTCCTGAAATATGGTTATTTGATACACGATCTCCTTTAGATCTTTCTGGAATATCGTTATTTAATACACGATCTCTTTTAGGTCTTCCTAGAATATGATTATTTGATACACGATCTCTTTCAAGTCCTCCTGGAATACGGTTATTTGAGACTCGATCTCCTTTAGGTTTTCCTGGAGTATGGCTATTTGATACAAGATCTCTTTTAGATCTTTCTGGAATGGGGTTATTTGATACGCGATCTCTTTTAAGTCTTCCTGAAATATGGTTATTTGATACATCTCTTTTAGGTTTTCCTGGAATATGACTATTTGAGACACAATCTCTTTTAGATCTTTCTGGAATGTGGTTATTTGATACGCGATCTCTTTTAGGTTTTCCTGGAATATGATTATTTGATACAAGATCTCTTTTAGGTTTTCCTGGAACATGGTTATTTGATACACGATCTCTTTTAGGTTTTCCTGGAATATGATTATTTGATACAAGATCTCTTTTAGGTTTTCCTGGAACATGGTTATTTGATACACGATCTCTTTTAGGTCTTCCTGGAATAGACGGCGAGAAAGGCGAGCCTGGAGCTCCTGGACTGAATGGTTTCGATGGAGCTAAGGGTGATGTTGGCCCACCAGGTCCTCTTGGACTGATTGGGCCAAAAGGCAACACAGGCATTCCTGGTTTTGATGGCCCAAAAGGTAAGCTTCTATATATTTGTCCGAAGAAAAAGTTCCCGAATTCGAAACACTATTCGAGGTTTACTCTGACTTCCTGAAAAACGTAAAAGAGTATGTACTTTGATGCAGAAGTTCAAGGTGCTCATAAAACATGTTTAGATATCAAGCAAGTGTATATTGTGGCTATATTGTAAAGATAATTTATAAATAATGACTTCAGGGGCAAAATTCTTTCGGTTGTATGTAGTATAGGTTAGCCCCAAAGATACTGACAGTGCGCCCTACTAGTTCTTTTGCAACTATCGATTTAATAGTAGAGTTCGATCCAGACCCTGCAGAATATTCTGTAAATATCGAGTCAAGTTCTGTTTTGACTGCATCTGTTTCTTGTTGCATCTCTACACAAAGAATACAAACATATCCATGCTATTGGCAATGCAAGTGAATATACGATGACTTTTAAATGAACATTTTCCAGGTGATCCTGGCCCACAAGGACCCCCAGGCCCGTCAGGGCTTCCAGGATTCCCTGGAATTAAGGGCGAGATTGGAATCCGCGGTCTACCAGGCGCTAAAGGCAACCCCGGTGCTCCTGGTCGGCCAGGTGAGGGTTAGATGTTAAACTGAGTTGTAAGAAATCTTGATTGATCGACGAACTCGACGGCTTAAGTGATAGATTGTCTTACCTGTGTTTCCGTGAAATTATGTATGACGATTGTAAGTTGTATTATTCTAAATGCTAGTTGTACAAATTTGATACGACGAGAATCATAAGGACAGGAAAGATTTCTATATTAGTCGATTTGATCTGAACCTATCATTTAACCAGACGTAGGGATCCATGAACTGAACATGTGATAAATAATATATCTTCTTGTAACGTCTCTGTCTTGTAACTTTACTCAGATGCCTTAAAAAAGAACAAAATAAGAGTATCATTCTGAAATCCGATGCTTAACATCCCAATTTTTCAGGGTTGAACGGCATGCCCGGCAAGGACGGCTTATTTGGGCCCCAAGGTCCCAAAGGGGACAGGGGGTTACCGGGAATTGCTGGAGCAAAAGGCGCTGATGGTTTCCCTGGGCGGGAAGGACAAAAAGGAGAGCGTGGATTCCCAGGATCGATGGGAACTCCTGGAACTCCTGGACTGAATGGTCAGGAAGGACAGAAGGGGGATGCTGGACTCAGGGGTTTACCGGTGAGCAAATAGTAAAAATCATTAGAAATATTACTGGGTGGCAGCTGAAAATGAAATGATTTTATTTTAGCAAGCACCATTAAAAACGAAAACGATATTGGGTGGCAGTTGAAAATTAAATGAGCTTGTTCTAGCAAGCAACATTAAAAACGAAAACGATATTGGGTGGCTGCTGAAAATGAAATTTGCTCATTTTAGCAAACACAGGCATACCTGGACCAAACGAAAACAATGCCAAAGCCTTGTGCACCATAGCTATATGAACTAATACTTACTCTGAAAATCCGTTCAGACTCCACATTTCATATCAAGCGAATGAAATGGAATGGGATAGCTGATGGCTCAAACGAAATTTCCATGTATCGTAGAAGGAAGTTCTAGGATACATACATTGAATAAAATACTATAGATATGTTATTTATTACTAACAAAACTTGCATGTGATTAGTTGAAAAATGCTGGAACGATTTGTCATTTTGTAACAAGTGTAGCGAAGTCTTGTGTCTTACATCAGTCAACTGATCCTGCTTCTGTAGTGCACTACTGTGAAGTTAGGAATAATGGGGGAAGTTGGATTAAAGTATAATAGGCGACGCTTGGCTATTCATGTTACTTATTTCCAATGACTTGCCATCTTATTCTTCCTCGACTGCGGTCCAAATCTTTTTGCGAATAACGGAAACTGAGAAGCAAAGATGAGCAGCGTAACATAACAAAATCGGACAATGTCTTTATGGGCTTATATTACAGGATTCGAGTCACAAGTTTTAGTTGCTATATTGTGTTGCTGGAATACATTGACAGAGTTTTTAAGGCGGCATACCGACCAGTAGGAAATGAAATAGTTGAGAGGCACAGCGAGATGGTTGCGGCGATTGCTTGGTATGGAAAATATTCTCGTGGAAGCAGTATTTATTATTACAATAAGACGCTCAATTTTGGAAAAGAACAATTATGTGTGCCGGAACACTTTGTATACAAGTATGAGATCTGTTTGTTGGCCAACATGCTAGCCTATCCATAATAATATGAAAGGAAGGTTGGGCTAAAATGACAATTGTTCCACTCAATAGGACATGGAAATTGCTATTCAGGTGAATTCACAAAATAATGTTATCGTTGATGATATACCAAAGTATGTGCTAGATCTTTGGCTGAGTGTGGTTCTTTAGTCCTTATTTGAAACTGCTGAAAATGGTGTAAGTGATGAGTTATTTTCGAAGGTCCACGAGGAATTAAGTGCGATTGATCCGCGTATCCAGGAAAATTATGTTACAAATCAGAGAATATATAAGACTCCTGATATAGATAGCCTATTGTATTACAGAATGGAATTTATTTGTTTCCCTTGTTATTCTAACTTTGCTGTTGTTTTAGTAATTTCGTGTACTTTGTGAGATTTTTTGTACGATTACATCCCAGTTTGATCTTGATATTTATTGAATGATTAGTTTATTGTGATCTTCCGATTGTGAAGATCATGGTTTATCCTGAGTATGTTAACTATGTCTTATCAGACATGGCATGTACTATGGTAAAAAGTGAATGATTGAACATCTTCGTTACATCATGCAGTGGTGGAATATCTTAAAAACAGTTTCGTTCATTTCACTTCGATTGTATAATACGTATTTTATAATCTATTTAGAATAGAATAGAATGAGGCTATAGGAACGAACCTTCTGGCCCATTCTTGGGTCGGATAATTACTTCGATAATTATTCGGTTGTTTACCCAAGTCCCATGCCGTATTTCTAGCCGCGTCAACCATGTCGGCAGAGGGATTCGAACCCGGGTCTTGCATTGTTGCATTCGAACCCGGGTCTTGGCATTGTTTGCATGAGCAAACGAAGTGAATTAACTTTCTTACACTCAGAAGGTCTCATTGTAAAATAAAATCCACGCTCTTTCTTCAAGTATTTGTTTGCAATACTTTTAAAAATCATTTCAAAGTCGAGGCGTCAAGCACTCATAGCTGGCTTATATTATTTCGTCAAAAAATGATGCAGAAATTGTAATAGCAAACACAAGTTAGAATAGAGTGAATGGAAATTATCAGACGTTTTAATAGCGTTTGAAAAGTTGGGTGGCTTCAATATGCAACTATTGTCTTCATAGCGTGCTGACTTTCTGCGATATTTACTTACACAGCCGTGGTTAAACCAAGAATATAAATAATATTAATAATATTACCAATAACAATGCGATATTTACTCAGGGTCCGCAAGGCATCCCAGGACCCGCTGCTGCCAAAGGACAAATTGGGCCAAAAGGAGATGCTGGTATTCCTGGCAATCCAGGGCTGCAAGGTAACTATCTGAATTCAGGGACTCCCCAGTTTACGGCATTTCGACTTACGGCAACTAGCCGTTACGAACGAGCGCCCATAAATCCTATTAACTCATGTTCCGCTTTACGGCGATCCGTTCGTAGCTTGTGAACCGAACGTAGTACTAGTTGTTTTGCTCGTGCGGCTGAATACATGGTGACGAGGCGTTCTTACGGGACGGAGCTCGTTCGTAAACCGAGAACTCCCTTACTTACTCTTAAGTCTGTATTACTCTGGTACTATTAGTGCGTTGATGAACAAATATAGGGTGCAGCAACATAACTTTCTGTTCCATAACTTTTTGAAAGGTAAACAAGGAAGTTATGCTGTTGCATCCTGTAATTTGAACTTCTATAAACGTCTTAGTCAAAGTATTCCAAATACATAGTTAAGTTTGTACTATTCTGGTACTATTGGTACACTGATCAATACTTGTAAGCTTGTAATATTCTAGTGCTATTGGTACGCTGATAAGTGATCATAAGCCTATACTATTTTGGTACTTTTGTGTACGCTCATGAACAAATAATTTGATTTTTTATGAACGACTTAGCCAAAGTACTACAAATACAGAGTAAAAGAAATTACAGAGTTTAAAGAAATGCAATATCAAAATAAGATGTAAAGTACAAGAAAAAACAAGTCAAATGTGCTCTATTTTTCTGATACTACAGGTATGTAGTTTTTTTAGCGAATTTATTGACATTATATACAGATTATCATATTACAATTATCATTAGAACAAATTTGGAGTGACTATAAGGAAGTATATCATTTCACTTATTCATAACGACTAAATACATGGAAATAAGAACAATAAATTTAATTACTTCGGTACCTTTCATATCATAATGCAGTGCTTTAGAAAATGAAATATTGCAAAAACAGATGAATATCCATTAAGTTATTGAACATTGATTTAGATGCATAAAGACCTTTTAAACAAACATTGCCTGTAGTTGCATTGTTAATGGGGCTTGTCAATGTTTCTGTTGTTAACAGTAACGTAATATTTCTATTGTAATATGACATGTTAACCTTTGTGTGATGTTCATATTGTTGTTTCTCAGCCAGTGTTTGTTTGCCTGGTGGACCCGTTGTATTTTGTGGTTTTTAATGCCTCACAATCAAACACTTTTATATTAAAATACACAACAGATGTTTACTTCATCCTAATTACAAGCAGTATAATCAGTAAAAATTAAAACGGGCAGTGAAAATTATTGGGAGCAGTAAAAATGAAAAATGGAAAATTACAAGTAGTATAAACAGTATAAATGTTAGCAGTAAAAATAAAAACGGGTCCCACAGACCCTGAACACCACACAAGGGTTAATGATGTTTGAACATCGTAAAAGTCCTCGTGAAGTTCATCCAAGCATTGCAAGGTCGAATCATGCGAAAATAATTTGTTTGTCGGTAAGTTTTCATCAGGTAAAAATCGCTAAAAACGTCACTATCTTCGGCTGTTTCTATTTTAGTTCTAATTTATATGTATGAATGTTGGTTTGTGTGAAAGTATCTGCTCTGAGAAATTTCTAAGTTGTTTCTTATTGGGACGTAACGAACGAGGGACCAGGGCCCATTATACTGTCCACAACAGTACGCAAGTTATTTCTTCTCTGAAGGAAACGTTATGTGAACGGCCTCTTATCTTTACTCGTTTTTTATGGAATATTGCCCAAATTTGGAACAAAACATTTAAAATATAGGACTAAAAGGAATGATAGTTAATAGATTTCATAGAGGACGCTGGTCGTTAAAGGGTTAACCACTTAAGCAACAAGCACACGATCCTTCTATCTTAGATCTATCAGCATGCTTTTACGGTGCACTGATGCTAAGATTCTAATTTTCATAAAAAAGTGTCGTGTCTTCCAATATTCATTGTTAGCATTGTCCGCCTTAAATCCTCGATCAATAATTATAAATTTAAGAATAGTTGTCTAATATTTTCAGCAATATTTTCGTGTAATAAACTAAACAATTTGAAATTAAATTAGTAGCGTGGGTCGCACTGTACATCCACAGTTGATTTCAAGTTGTCAACGAATCATTTTGTTTGTTTTACTTACTATGTGCGGCAACAAAACTTCCATTTTTTAAATGGGTTTTGCTCTGAAAAAAAAAGTTATGTGGCTGCACCCTGTAGTTCTATATTAAATGTTTTTACTACTGTGTTCCTATTTCCCTCAGGTCCCCCGGGCCCGCCAGGCGCGCCTGGTCCTAAAGGTAGAGATGCTTTTGGGCCCACTGGCCCACAGGGAGAAAAAGGCAATCCTGGCCCAGTTGGGCCTCCTGGAATGGATGGATTCCCAGGCCAGAAAGGAAACTTTGGAAGTCCAGGTCTACCAGGACTGCAAGGGCCAAAGGTACAATGAACTGATGAAACTTAAATGCAGTTTGATGTGAATAATTGGCAAGTTCCTCAAACGTTTTGCTTCGCAGTATCGTCAAGTAGGAGAAAAAAATAATATTTCTCACAACGGCTTTCCAGTCGTCAAATCTAGCACGAAATCAACTCAAAACAAAAGTACTAAAACAGAAAGAAAAGACACTACCGAAAAAATCAAAATGATTTAAGAAATGAAGTGAAACAGTAAAAAACTAGATCCATGAAAGCACTAGAAGTTGAGAGCAGTTGAATCGGTTGTGCATGTACTCTGTTTAACATATATGTATGTTCTCGTATTTTTACTGTCATAAATCAAGTACGTCAGTTTTCATTCACTACGTTCACTCACGGTCAACACCTTTTCGAAAATAGTATTCAATTGTTTACCTGTCAGATTTAGAGCAGAGTTAGGTCTTTCATTTCAACATAACCTCTTCAAGTCCTCAATGGTATATCTTTATACTTTCTCAGAAAACACATTTTCCTCGGGTATTAACAATTTTTAGCAATTGTTAGTTTTGTTTAGACGAAGTTGCTCCAGTAATTTTGCACTCCAGAGCATCGTCTCTACTTTTGCTGGAACTCTTTTATCTCATTGTAAAATGCTTAGACGAAGAGAAATCATCCGAACGACTTACAACTCTTTTTTCGTCATACATATTAAAATTTCTCGGTCAATCTCTCAAAGGGAAACCGAGGGCTCCCTGGAGCAAAACGTATTAAAATTTCTCGGTCAATCTCTCTAAGGGAGACCGAGGGTTCCCGGGAGCTAAGGGAGAAGACTGTCCGTCGGCAGCCGGACCGCAAGGGCCAATAGGTCTGCCTGGAATCAAGGGCGAGCCAGGATTCTCTGGAAGAGACGGCAAGATGGGTGACCGAGGAGAACCAGGTGAGTTGTGTATCCCACTATATTATAATACACAGTTTGTTGCTTGCTTGCTTGGTCCGTTTTTGTTACGCTCTTAGAGATATAAAAAGGAGAAAATTCGGCAGGGTATACATGTATTGTAAGCATTGTATTAGCAATTTTTCGCAAAACCAGTGTCCACTTGCAAAACGAAAAATTCAACAGAAAACGAGTGATTCTTTTCACGTGTGGGTCGATTAGTACTTTCATAACGTATTAGGCCTATAAATTTAAAAGTTTAAACACTATATTATGTCGAAACACAATATCTTTAACCATGTTCACCAACTGTTCATTCCATATGTTGGTATTGCAATATGTTCAGCATGTAGGTATATTTGAGAAAATTTGAAATTTTACAGCTCTTTCCAATCAAGATAAATAAGTTTTTGACTTAAAAAACTATTTTGATTGCTTATTTCACTAAGTACTAAGCACTAATAGGTTAGCCCCTCTAACAACCAAGATTTATGGAAAAACATTTCATTTTCAAGCAGGATTTTACGTTAGTATACTAGGTTTTATGTTAATTCTTATACAATCAAATCCCCACCTATGGGACAATCAAGAACAACCGATTAGATCCTTTATAACCAAATGTCCCTTGTATCCACAATTATTAGGTTCGATAAAGTTGAACGGAAAATTCATTTCTCTAATCAGAAATTTTTTACTTGGATAATTATGATAGAATTTCTTATGGGATATTACACGTAGTTATGTTTTATTATATAGCACAATTTACTGTGTGCAACAGCACATTCAGAAAACTGAATCTTTCTTAAATGTGTGTTCTATGTTGTCGGCAGCTAAAGACCTTAGTAGTAACTCCGATGACTCTCTTTTTTCGATTTGGCTAAAAATATTATTTGAATTGAGCAATGAAAGATTATTGAATGAATTTGTAGAACCATACGATTTCAATCATTGCGTATATTTAGGTAACTATTCTAATGAAGGTACCCGAAACATTCTTAATTGTTTTTCCCCGCATGGAAGAGTGGTTATGTAACAGAGAGCAAACAAAGCAGGAATTGAACTTGTATTATTCCAGGATCAAACATATTTTATGCGTGTTGTTTCTACACTTTGTTTCAAGATTAATTATATTAAAATAAAAATACAGTTTTATAGAATATCAAAAACCTGCTATGATGTAAATGCTTTGAATTAGAGAAAATATTAAAAATATTTTTAATGTGTTAAGTTGAAGTCACAAAACGGCCAAAAACAATTAAATGGCCAATCGTCAAATCCGAATGCCAAATGCTTTCAAAAAAGGTCAGATTTGAAAACATTGCTTGAAAAAAGACCTATCAGGCAACCTTGATCTTAAAGGAAAACATGGAGATACCAGATGTTAGCCTAAAAATATTTAAGCATAAAATATTTCCCTGCCGATATGGAGTAATAAAAATTATGTATTGAGTGATGGAACGACAACCTGCAATAAATAAGGAATCATGAAAAATGTAGTATTAAAAGTATATTAATCACGCCAAAATATAATGTCCTATAGCAAATCAGACGCTTAATTTGAGGTTTGTATTCCAAAATCTGTCTAAAACAACTATAACTTTCCAAAACAGAAATTGTTTGCTGTATTTTTCGGACCATGTAATAAAATAGTTCTATGATTAATGGTGCATACGCAAAAGAAAATTGTATTCCTTCGTTGCGCATTTATTTTGTAAGAATAAATCTGTAGCTAAATAGGTAGACACTATAGAAATCCTTTTTACATCATTCTAACATTTCATGAAGTGACTAATAATTCTATGTGTTATCCCAGTACGAGTATACTAGTGAAACTATTAATAAGTTCTCAAGATTTTCCTAACACAGAGTGCAACGCAAAGAAACGACTCACTGCAACTGGTTTAGTTTCATATATATCAAATTTCAACAGTAATATTTTTAGACAAGAATAAATGAACTAATCCTGGTGTTTGTTTCGAAGGTTTGCCGGGAGCTGATGGATATCCTGGAATTAAAGGAAGTACAGGCCCAATGGGTTTCCCTGGAGTGTCCCAAAAAGGACAAAAGGGAGAACCTGGTTTCCCTGGAACCTCAGGCCTTCAAGGACGTCCAGGCAGTGATGGAAGACCTGGAATTAATGGCCCGAAGGGTGATAGAGGAAACCCAGGACAACCCGGTGCAGCAGGAGGATTGTGCGAGAAGGGCAACCGTGGGCCTATTGGTCCCCCTGGACAACCAGGACAACCAGGAACATCTAGTGTTGGAGAAAAGGGTCTTCCAGGAATGCCTGGCAAGCCGGGAAGAAATGGTCTGGACGGCCGACCAGGCGAAAAAGGTAATATGGGTTTTGCTGGTCTTCCAGGCCAGAGAGGTTCTCCTGGAAACCCAGGCATAGCTGGAGCCAAGGGGGAAAGAGGAAGCATTGGTCCTCAAGGACTGCCTGGGCCCATCGGAAATCCTGGATTTAATGGTAATCCCGGATTAGACGGAGCTCCAGGCTTACCGGGTCCTAAAGGCGACCGTGGTAGTCCTGGTATTCCAGGATTCTCTGGCCCCAAGGGTGACATTGGATCTCCAGGTCCTATGCCAATTTGTGCTCCAGGTGTCAAGGGTGAAAAAGGTGTGGCGGGACCCCCTGGAAGACCGGGCTTCCAAGGACCTATTGGAATTAAGGGTGACATCGGCATTGCTGGAAGAGCTGGATCGCCTGGACCTCCTGGACCGACCGGTGATCCTGGGTTCCAAGGACCCCCTGGCTTGGTTGGGCCTCCAGGAAATCCAGGGCTAAGAGGAAATACAGGACCTCGAGGATTGCCAGGTGCCAATGGACCTCCTGGCAGCCCAGGTGCCCAAGGACCTCGAGGACCAAAAGGAGATCGAGGTCTCGACGGAAATCCTGGAATACAAGGTCCTCCAGGTCTGAAAGGAAGTGTTGGTCTCACTGGAAGCCCTGGGAGAATTGTAAGTTATATTTAAACTAGGAATATAATAATAATAATTGTAAGTTATATTAAAAGTGAGTATTTTCTACGCTAAATGTCACGTTTATGCTGACATATGAAAATGGAAACTTTTCTTCATATTACTGTAGTGAGGCTGATATATTTACTGTATGAATGTCAAATTAAAATATATAACTAAGAGTAACTGCACGATGTACTCTTACCTTTAGATAATACCTGAGGTAACAACGAAAGTCTGTAGCCTGTGAAACTATTGGTGAATGAGGAAAGCGCTATTCTCCTCCTTTCACCTATTAACAAGAAGTGTGTCATTATAGTTAGAGTTAAGATAAAACCCAGAACTTGAACTAAAAAGACGTTTGCACTCAAAGCCCAACAAAACTTCACACCAGTACTCTTTCACTTTCGAAGTATTTAATTAGCATATAAACAAATTTTCTGAAATATATTCTAAAACATTTTCATGTGTTACGATGACACGCATGACTACTAAGATGGTGCATTCATGTCTCTCAAATTTTGCAGTCTTCTCTGACTGATGATTATAAAACTTGGGTACCAATTGTTGTAGGTAAAATTGTTACGATCATGAATATTTTGTTCGAAAGTTGTTTGAAATCCTCACATTGGTTTCATAATTATGATCACTGCTTTCTGTTTTAAGTGATTTGTTTTACGACAGTTTAACTCCTACGTTTTATGTGATCCGAAGTTGTCCCTTGGAAACGTTTTCTTTCCAAGGAATTTTTTCATACTTTCGCATTTTTTACTGTTTATTCAACTGTCACACGACACTGTAATGTGTTCTATTCAACACCAGTTCAATTAGTTCTGTCTTATGTTCTCGTGCTACCTTCCCTTCTAGATACTAAAGCTTCCTTTTTGGGGCATGTTTTCGTGACTATGAGGATAATTTCCCAAAAAATCGCTTTCATTTTAGGGAGACCGAGGTGCGCCAGGGAACACAGGACCTCCAGGCCGGTCATGCAGTCAAAGTTCTTACTACCCCAGCGGGTCACTGCTGGTCAGGCACTCACAAAGCACCGTCGTTCCAGTGTGTGAGGCTGGAACCACGATGCTATGGGAAGGATACTCACTTCTCTACGTAGAGGGCAACGAAAAAGCTCACCACCAGGATCTTGGTACAGTTTGCGTTGTACATTTGTACCCAAATATTCTAATTTTTGTCTGTGTTCATTTTTTCATAGACTTTCATTAGTAGAGATACCCCAGACAGATAAAATACACCGAATCATTTCATGTAATCGTTTTTAAATGGGCAGTTGACATGTATGCAATCATTTTTAATCATAAAACATACAAAACTCGAGTTAATTGCTTAAATTTATTACCGTACACAGTTCTTTTCAATTATGAGTGATGCAAACTGCAAGTGTCTTCGGTACAGGCATGGCTGGCTCGTGCATCAGCCGCTTCAGCACGATGCCCTTCCTGTTCTGCGACCTGAACAACGTTTGCAACTACGCTTCCCGCAACGACAAGTCGTACTGGCTGTCCACCAATGAGCCCATTCCAATGATGCCCGTCGCTGACAATACGATCCGCCAGTATATCTCAAGGTGAGACCATTACGATCTGCTGGGCCAATACGATCTGCTGGTAGTGCCATTACGATTTTCTAGTACATCTCGAGGTAGTGCCATTTATCATGTATAGAATGAAGCACCAAATACTTTGTTATTCCTTAACTGTTATTGTGCAAATTATTACTCATATTTCACAATAGATTTTGGCAGATGAATTATTACTTTTTTTCTGCTCAGATTAGAGGAAGGCTTCAATATTGAACATTTTGGCTATTATATCGGTTGAGCTATTATAGAGTAACAGATTCGTAAGATATTCAAGTGGTCTACTGAAATATATATTAAAACAAACTCAAATAGTGCCGTGTTACTCACGGTGGACATCATTTCGTGCTGATCGAAAAATTTAAATCACTCTTTAAAGCCATATTGAAGCTACTGATATTGCCAGATGTTGAACCTTCGATATATATATATATGGATATATATATATATATGGATATATATATATATATATATATATATATATATCCATGAAGTAGAAGCGAATGGTAATAAACATTACCAAATGTTAAAAAAACTTTTCACGTATTAGTTGCTCAGTAAGTTACTAAGGAAGCGTGGAAGCTGTTTGAGCTCAAGGAAACTCAATATATTCTTAAGTAATGACTTGGAAATAAGCACCAAGAATGTGCTGCAGCGAGTTATCTCCACACGAAAACGTATTTCATCTAAAATTTTTTATGAGTTCGTGTAAAAACCTCCCACAGAACTTATTTTGTTATGTCATTTGGCTTTCTATTTTGAAATTCAATTAACATTTTCGCATCGTGTATATAACATCGTGTATCGTATATGTATCAAATTCAGCTGATTTTGATACATTATGGAGTACGTATTTTTTGTAAAAATTGCATTCAATTGCAATATTGAGTTTACAACGTGCTAGAATGTATAAAAAATAATTAATAGCGATAAAAGCATCTGCTGTAAAACTCTGACTAGCAAAAGTCAATCCATTTTTAGTAGGAAATAACAGAAGTATAATTAACTCGCATTGCAGCTTCAAATGTTCTTTTCAACTGTTTTGTGAAAGAGGGATAACTTCTCGTAATCGATTTCATATTTAAAGAAGGAAAATTCATGTGTATGATGTGAAATACTCGTATAAATCAGGATACTTTCCTGGAGAGTAATGGTATTAACTGTTAGCTGTGTTCTCTTGAACATGAGTCCCACGGTATTAACTGCTTGGTGTGTCCACTTCAACATGATTCTAACGGTATTAACTGCTGTGTGTGTTCACTTTAACATAATTCCGACGGTATTAGCTGTTGAATGTGTTCACTTGAACATGATTCTAACAGTAGCTGTTGGGTGTGTTTACTAGCATGAACATGAGAGAACAGTCGTTAGGATTATCATCACGAGTCTTAAGATGTTGCCGTTAAAAATTAAAAGCTCGACGCCATGTGTTGGGATTTATACTTTACTGTGTAAAATACCGGATCAAACTTTATTTGATTTAGATTGATTAGCTGATGATATGCTTGAACACGAGTCTGATGTCCACAGGTGTGTTGTCTGTGAGACAGTGAGCAACGTGATGGCCGTTCACAGTCAGTCTCTTAACATCCCTGAGTGTCCCAACGGCTGGGCTGGTTTATGGATCGGCTACTCCTTTGTTATGGTGAGTTAATCATACAGGAAACTAAATAGTTCCCCCCGCTGAAATTCCATGGTTTATATTGGACTAATTTTTAATTATTATAAAGACGACTGGTAAGTTCACCATACAGGAAACTAAAGAGTTCCCTCCCGCGAAAATTCCACGGTTTGTATATGATTAATTTTGAAGTATTATAAAGACGAATGTATTTAAGACTTATAACGAATTATTGTGTTTTTAATGAATATTTTTCATGAATTTGTGCGGAACTTCGAATCTAAATCTTATCTACCGATAACATGGTAGTAAAAAAAGGCGTATAATGGGGAAAAATGGCGTATTCTTTAGTTATCTGGCGTCTTTTGTATTCACAATACAATGCTTATAATACATGTATGCCTTTTCTGATTTCAGTTCAATAAATTTTTTTCGGCAATAGATTGCAAGAAATGGAACGGACACACACAGATAGAGAGAGAAAGAAGGAGATACACTATCTATTATATATGTAGATTTGATTATACAGGCTGGGTCATAAGCAAGGTACCTCTGCATGTGTACAGAAGCACTGCTTCGCTAGAAGCGCTGATGTGCTTGCAGTCCAGGGTGTCCAAGCGTAACGGAACCCGAAAACTAACTGATGCAACTCAAAAATTAGGCGATGAGTTTTTATCGTGGTATCCACAATACAAAGCGTGTATTACTTATATTTCAAGCATTGTATTGTAGATACCACAACAAAAACTTAAAGCTCAGTTTTTGAGTTGCGTCAGTTGGTTTTCGGATCCCGTAACGCTTGAACACCCTGTACATTACTCATAATCCACCCTGTACAAATTTCATAAGGTAATTCCAGGTTGCATGTCTTATTGCTTATGTAAACTGTTTTTCATTGCATAAGTTATACATAAACTTGAAGGTTATGTATAAACTCTTATGATACCGAAGTTTGCTGACTCAGATTCTTAAGAATATTTTTACATATTGAAAACTGATGTCATTTCCACATCATGTCAGCTTTCAAAAGCAAGTTGTTGGATATAGGTCTTCCTCTATGATGCATTGCATAAGTTATATAAACTTTTGTGACATTAAAGTTTATTAATTAAAATTCTGTAGAAAAATAATTCCTGTTGAAAATAAGCTATTTTAGAAGTGAATGCATTAAATTTATTGACGAGGTGCTTCAGGATTTAGTATGCAAGTAATTATTCACACAAATGTTGAGCTATGGTTCACGATACTTCACACTTGAAATTTGTATCACAACGCTTTAACTTGGTAAGTGTATTGGGATGGAAACACTTGTTAACCCGTTCGTGGTTTTCCAAGTCAACTGACGTGAATTTTTTTTACTCGTTCAGCTTGCTAATATCCTCGTCATTCTCGTACAAACTAGTACATCTAGTGAGTAAATCTAGTAGGTACATTTGGTTCTTGTACATCTACGACATACATCTAGTGCATCACAAACTAGTCAGTTTTTTAGGTTTCTAGTTTGTTAAAATTTTTTTGGTTGTTTGGAAGGGGGAAAACATTTTTTCTGATTTTTCGTAACTAAAGGAGGTACACTATGTGTATATTAATGTGACCACAAACGGATTAATGTGGTAAACTGATTCCTTCCTTATCTCAACCCACATCATAGTGGGAAACGCTTCCATTTGTACAAATTAAAATATTAGAACTTATAACTTATGTCCTTGTGTCTATGCTCTAACAGCAACTCACATACACGAGCTAAAAATCAATCTTCAAATTTGAGTGAATTGTGTTGGTGGTGAAGAAAATGGAGAAGACTAACAAGGTTAGGACCGAGTTATCGTTTTCCACATTCCGTTTCCATAAATTTATTTGACCATAGTCAATTTTTTTAATTTAGCGATGTTTGTGATTGAGCTAAAAATCGCTTTTTCTTAATGTTTTTAAGTACTTTGGTATGCAACGAGCGACATTTTAATTTTTCCAAATCTGGTGATACACAACAGGAATTTTTTCACTCAGAGTAATTCCTTTACATTTTCGTATATTTTTTCCTCGTCGTGGATATCTTCTTCCAAAGTTTAGTGCAGTAAAACTATTTCTAGAGCTTGAAAAGATCACGAAAGTGAACAGCAAATGAAGTTTAACATAGCCCGTATAAAATGTACGTAGAATAACGTACATTTATAAAATAAAGTCTGATATCACCCCTGTAAAATGTACGCAAGTAAAGATCAAATAAAGTCTGATATCACCCATGTAAAATGTACGCAAGTAAAGATCAAATAAAGTGTGATATCATCCCTGTAAAATGTACGCAAGTAAAGATCAAATATAGTCTGATATCACCCCTGTAAAATGTACGCAAGTAAAGATCAAATAAAGTCTGACATCGCCTTCCATTTCCCCCTCAGCACACTGCAGCAGGCGGTGAAGGAGGAGGACAGGCTCTAAGCAGCCCTGGCTCCTGTCTGGAGGACTTCCGCGCCACGCCCTTCATAGAATGTAACGGCGCAAAGGGCACGTGTCACTACTTCGCCAACAAGCTTTCCTTCTGGCTGGCCACCATCAATGAGCAACAGCAGTTCAGCATGCCCAACTCAGAGACCCTGAAGGCAGGCAACCTGCGGAATAGGATCTCGAGATGCAAGGTCTGCATCAAAAGCTAATTGCTAACTGGCTACCGTGTGGTCACCAGTGTTAGACCCGCAACAGTTAGATTTACGATGCATACTTTTCATTGAGTGCTTTATGGTCTTTCTAGGTAAATGTTTCATAAAGTGTAGATGAGTTTCCTTTGCTCGTTTGGATGATGGGGCAAAAGTTAGAGATATTGAAAAGTAGGTAATTATTGTGGGTGCATTTACAAACTCTATAACTCGCAGAGGAAGAAAGTTTAGAATGAGATTATAATATTTTACAGTCACACGCGTCAATTTGTGAGCGTTTATTTCAGCTGATCACAATTCATAAAATTGCAAAACTAATGAAATGTCGGAAAACAAGGATTTTTCCATGCACCTATATATTGATCATTAGTAAGATTACGATTTCAAATCATACTGCAATATCGAACCAGAATTTTTTACGAATGCTACGATATCATTTAATGCTGATATTAAGGTACTCAATAATTTAAATAACATATTAACGTAAAATTTCAATTCCTTTTTTTTTGTTAGGCTAAAAAACTTCTTTGTTCGAAGTTTTGAAAGTAACGTAAAACACGAGATGATTTTATGAAACAGAATACTATCGTGTTCCTTTATAAGAACAACCATTCATAACTAGCTTTGGGTTCAGTAAAGTTCTAAAGCACGTGCTGTTGCCTTCTGTTTATTTTATGTACTTTTTCCTTCTTTTTTGTCGCCTGAACAGAAAACACAATATATTTTTAGCAATTTGTTTTAAGCTCTTCAGGTTAATATCTGAAATATGCACAATAATTGGTCTGACTGATATTTAGTACTTTGTAACTTGATTTTCAGTTATGACTTTTGTACACCGCTTTAGAACATGGTGCCCTGTCTGATGAAGATCAGTGCAGTGTATCAATCTTTACTTTCCTAGTAGGCCATTACATAATTTAAGAAAGAACAAGTGTTCAATATTTGCAAGCAACATTTTATTGCCTCTTGACGCCAAGTTATCTCTAACTCAAAAGTAAACTCTTCAGATAAATAAGCAGTCGATTTTAACGACTTGTTCAATTGTTCTTTAATATTACGGAGAATTTAATCACGCAATTTTCATGAAGTAATTTCCGTTTGCATATGTTATTGCTTACCTGAACTGCTTTACTCATCACGAATTCTGGGTTAATTCCTTATTTAAAATTATATTGATTTCGGTACTTCTCAGCATGAATAAACTTAAATATCGAAGGAAGATGTACTAGTTCTTCTTTTTAGCTTTCCGATATTCTTATAGCAAATTTACATGACAGCAATTCATGCATTTGTTGTTTTAACAGAGATCAGTCAGGTTAGGAAGAGCTTTAGCAACTCGGGAATCGTTAGAAATTAGGAGTAAATAAATTGTTCAACTACTTATCTAACGTAGGTTTTAATTAACATATTCCCAATACATTTGGTTCGCCGAAAGGTAAAATTGGAATCCATTTTAAAATAGAGTATAATTTCTGAAACGTCAGTTTAATTTAGTTTGTACGCTTTTAATGCCAAGTTTAACTTACGAATACTCATATGAATTTTCTCTGAAATATCGTGTTACATACTATTTTAGCTTTGTTGCAATGACACCAGTGTATATAGCATTTAGCGGGTAGTTAATAATTACTTTGAATAATGGATAAGGGTAAATTGTTTTCATTATGCATCTAGTCTCCGTTGCTATTTGCTTGGGTTCGATTGACCTACTCGTACTTAGAGAGCAAATAATTGAACGGATCACAATGCGTTTCTTTTTATGAATGTCCCGCTTTCTTCTCTACGATGAAAAATGAAGTAACTTTCTTTTCATCACGTGCACTGCATTTGTTACCGTACACCGCGGAAAACTTCTTGCTAAATGTTCACGAAATGTAACTTTTTTTGTCGTTGTTCAGCGATCTTTCTGTAGTTTTCATTGCATGAGTTCTGTATTAGTTTCTTTTATGATTTCCTGTAACTTTGATTGCGTTTCGCATTCTAGAGATTCCGGCATACTCTTTTACGAGTGCTGACGCATTTCTGAGGCATTTTTAGCGAGTTTGGTTCTTTCTGAATTGCCGTGGAGCAAAAATTTAGTTCCATCCTCATCAGTAATCAGGATGTCTCCCATATGCATGATCAGTTAATTTATCTCACGGTTTTTATAAATTGTGCATTGTCTCGTTCACCATCACTGCCAATAATATGGATTTCCTCAGCAGTATATCTGTTTTGTTAAATTTGTTTTATTATTCCTTCTGTTTGAATTGACCTATGAAGTGTGAATGAATATATTCATGTTTGTTACCTACGATAAAAAGTTGGAGAACAACTTAGAAAATGTATCCCTAATATGACATAATAGTTACTATAATTACTTATGTCAAACACTTTTTAGGAGAATTTAAATTGAACTGACGATTATTTCCTAAACGAATCTTTTGTCTTAAATTTTCTAGGTGGTTTGAAGAGGGACAAAATCTGACAAGAGTTTAGGTAATTTTTAGAAAATATTTTTATTGAATATACCTTTAAGCTGGACGCCCTAAACAGAGGGACATCGGGTTATTTATCCAAATTGTACTACACATATGCATTGCAATTTTTTCTACCACTGACACAGAAAAATAATGCTTGGAGGCAGAGTTGGTTGCACGAAAACATTGTCATAAAGAATATATCCACGCTCTTTTGGCTTCAAAAGTGTGGAATCATGAGTATAGCCTTCTATAAAGCGCGTAATTTATTACCTTCTATAGTGCAAAAATGCAGCGAATGCTACTATAAGTACAAGTCGTATAGTGTTATAGGTTCTTCTGCAGAAACCTGGAACATTGTAGAAACCTTAATC
The DNA here is from genome assembly GCA_006783055.1 of Trinorchestia longiramus. Lineage (NCBI taxonomy): Eukaryota > Metazoa > Arthropoda > Malacostraca > Amphipoda > Talitridae > Trinorchestia > Trinorchestia longiramus. Next base: position 330,008 of record VCRD01000257.1, read on the forward strand.
AGAAATCGTTAAGAAAATAAAAAAGTCGCCTGTGATGAAGAGCTAGGCACTTGTGCGATATTTTTAGCGGCTGCTATAATCGCCGCTAATTTTTAAACGTTGTAGTGTTTGATTATTCAGGAATCTTTAATTGTGACTTTTATTATCATCCTAATCCTAATATTTGCTTTAATAGTACTGAAGAACACATAAAAGTTAAGTGACACTGGCATTTGTTAATTTATTTTAGTTTGGACATAAATTAATTTGTATAGGGAGAATTTATTCGTATGTTATTCAATTCACAGTATATAAACTTTATTTTGTATTTTTCCGATTGAATATTGTGTATTTTAACTTAAATTTAAGATTTTTTAAGTCGAGTTTCAATTTAAACTTCAGTTATTTTTATTTCAATATAAATGGTGTTTATTCAAGTCAGTATTTTTCAAATAATATTGTTTCTGAAAAATGATTATGTTGATATTTATGTAATAAAATTTGTTTATTTTTTGAGCTTTGTTGATAATACTTATTAAGATAAACTATTTTCATACCTAAATTAAATTAATTTAATTTAAATTTGATATTGCAATATTGTGTATACGTCGGTTTTGTTTTCCTTTTCAAGACCGTTATTGATCATAGTTTTCGATTTCAGGATTATGGTTTTCATTTGAGGGAATTAGCTTGAAAATGGTATGTGTAGTTGCACACCCACGATAAGGTAAATTAATTGTTTTTTCACTGGTATGTCATAAGAGTTTTACCTGCTATCTCTCACTGTTTTTTTACAGCCGCTCTCGGTGATGGGACAAAGTTCAACTAAGAAGTCAAGGTTATGTTTTACTGACTTAGCTCTTAGGAATAGAATAAAGTTCAACTAAGAAATCAAAGTTATATTTTACTGACTTTTTACTGTTGGCCTCAACCACCCTATCATGTCACCATGTATATTTGTGTTCCAATTAGCCCAAAAAAACTACAACTATCCCAACAGCAAGTAAACAATGACGACTAAACAAAACATGCATCCATAGTTAATTACACCAAGTACAGCACTACGTAGGTCTAACCCTCGTGCTAGCGTCTTAAGTTGCATAGCGCCTTAGCATCAAAATATTGCGTTCAAAATATGATTTTCAATTACTTTACTTGACGATTTTCTCAGTGTATGTGATCTCCACCGAGAACTTTTTCTAGTATTAGAAGTAGGAAGCTCCCTCGTAGCGACTAGGTGGCCGGCGCACCATGTTGGCACCCAGTGATGGGTGGGCAGAGGGGGGCCGGGCAGAGACTGGTCGCATCTGGACGGCGGGCACGGAATACCTGGAAAAAGTGATATAGAATAAAGAATAAGATAAAACAATAAATAGGATACAAATGAGAATGCAGAAAATAATATAAAGGAGAAAGTAGAAATGAATATAAAAGAGAATACAGAAAAGAATATAAAAAAGGATGTAGAAGAGATTATAAAAGACAATACAGAAAAGAATATAAGAGAGAAGGTAGAGATAATATAAAAGAGAATAAAGAAAAGAATATAAAAGAAAAGGTAGAGAAGACTATAAAAGAGAATACAGATAAAAATATAGAAGAGAAGGTAGAAAAGAATATAAAAGAGAATATGGAAAAGAATATAAAAAGAATATAAAATAGAACATGTAATAGAATATAAAAGAGAATTTAGAGAAGAAAATAATAGAATAGAGTAGAATAGATAATTGCAGCAGAAACAAACCGTTTGGTCTATTCTTGGGTTGCTACCCCAGTTGCATGCCTTCTAAAATTATACAGTTCTTGCCATACATAGAATCAGTACTATATAAAACTGTGGGGTTTTTTATCCAATACTTGCAGTGACAATTTTTTAACGTGTTCACAGAGTAAACCAAACGATATTTTTGACTAGTAGGTTCCAGGCTCCGGCAATTTTTGAGTGGAAAGAAGTTGAGAGTGTGGGATGTCTTGAATCTTCTTATCTACGTATATAATCGACTGTGTATCTTCATCTCTCTGTGTCTGTGTGTGTCCGTGCCATAACTTCCTATCTATTACTGAAGAAACATTATTGAACTGAAATCAGAACGGGTATGCATGTATTACAAGCATTGTATTGTGGATACCAAAGGCGCCCGATCACTATAAAATACTCAATTTTTCCCGTTATTAGCCTTCTTCTCTCACACGGCCATGTTATCTGTAGAAAAGATACAGATTGGAAGTTCTGTATATATACATGAAAAATATTCAGACTCTGATGGTACCACGGATAAAACTGAAAAATGAATTCATTTCATAGATCATTAATTTTGTCACTTTTAAATAAAGGAATTTCAACGGGTTCTACATATCTGGGCCATGTTATCGGTGGATAAGATGCAGAATGGAAGTACTGTATGTATTACTAAAAAGCAGTAATTTAAGACACAATAAATCGTCGTAAATTCTTAATGTATTTATCTGTATAATAATTTCAAATTAATCACATCTAAATCGTGGAATTTCCACGGGAAATGGCTAATTATTCATATCTGGCTGTTAATTCTGGTTCCCACGTTACTGTCTCTGTCGAAAAGCCCTTCCAAAGCAACATGGCCCTTGAGACACTTATAGGTCTCAATGAGTTGTCCTCGCAGTCTTATTTCTTCCAAGGAGATGAGTTTTTGCTGTTGAGATTGCGGAGTTCTGGAATCGTTTTTGATTTTTTCGCTGAGATCTTTTCATTTTGGTAATGTTTCGTCGTAGGGTAGGACACCAAAATGGCACTGCATATTCCAGATGGGGCTGGACTAGCGTTTTCAGAGTAAATGGTTCTTTGGTAATAGTTCTTTGACTTGTATTGAGAGTTTCTTGTAAGGAAGCCATACTTGGCTCGACTTATGTACGTATCGTTTGCTTCTCATTTCATTAGTAGGGTTGAACCAGTTGATCTACAGCGTTGCTTCGAGCCTCAAGCCTTAACCCTTTAGCGACGAATTTCTTTTTCTAGTTTCTACTTTTAAGCTCACAAAGACCGTCTGTACACTGATGCAATGAAGCACGCTGAGAGCCAGGCAGCCAAAATAACGACGCTGTATGATGCCGCCGCGTTTAAACCTAGTAGCAACCTCATATTGCTCACATATAATATAATTTTAACATAATTAGCATTTTTTCTGATGTTCCCCGTGAGTGCCATACGGCGGTAGAGGGTTAAAACAGAAAGACGCAACTGGGCTTGGAGTCATCACCACTTACCTCAAAAAGTTAGCTTTAAAAATTAAAAACACGATGACAATACATGTGCGGTAGATCATATCAAAACTAGAGCTTGCATGTTTGTGATGGCAGAGACAAAATAAAAAGACGCAACAGCGGATGAAATCATCATTACTTGCCTCAAGAAGTTAGCATTAAAAATTAAAAACTCGATCACAATACATGAATGGTAGACTATATCAGAAATAAAGCTTGCATGTTTCTGAGAGTTTGGATTGACTTACCGTTGTCTGGGCAGATTGTAGGGCGCATTAACGCTTCTTGGGGACTCTGGTTCATTTCCAAATCCTTGGTTGAAAGCCTGGGCCGGCGAGCGAGGTGGAGGAACTCCTTCATACTAAAATTTGAGATGAAAACTCTGTTAGTGACACGTGAGTGAGTGTTCGGAGAAACGTAATGCGAGTTTTGTTCTAATATTATTGTCAATCATCTCCTTAATTACAGTTATTGAGTAACTTTGTTCATACACAAGCTACGTAGAGAGTGATGGAAGCCATTCAAACGATAGAGGTCGGTTAATTACTTAAATTTTCATCGGGAATAACGTAATGTTCAGTGGAATAAAAATTTATACGAGAATTGTCAAAGTTATTGGACGTTCTACATTGTAGTTTCCTTAGACGTAAGAAGGGAGATCCATTCTGGATTGGAGGCAGCCAATTTCACCATGATAAGATTGATATAATTTCCTATCAACAGCAACTTAACTGATACATAATGTATATATACTATATATATATAATATAATATATAGACACATCCATCAGAATGTTGCTGTTACTTTGCAAGCGAGAACAGAGAACACAGAAAGAACAGATAAGGCTATCGACCTTAGGAATGAAGTTCTTAAGCAGGATAGCAATCATTTGATTTGATTTTTTATTTTCTCTATGCATACTGAGAACTTCACAGTGATCAGTTGCGCTTAGTATGCAGATGAGCATAGATTTTCCTACCTCACGCACTTATATAGCACACGGCCGGGATGACCTTTATTTATTGGAACCTTTGTGACTTAAAATTAAGGAACAATATAGCGTACGGCCGGGATGACCTTTATTTATTGGAACCTTTGTGACTTGAAATTAAGGAACAAATTACACAGTATTTGTTCATATTACTCTGAGCCAGCTGCTGATTTTGGTCATTTGACTTCCTTTTTTATTCACTGGGAAAAGAGGATCGATTAAGTCAAAAGATAAGGCATTTGTAAGCTATCAAATAATGCAGTTTATGCGTGAGAGCATGGCCATTAATTCAATGTCCCCACATTAAGGGGAAAATCTTTATCGGCTCAGGTGGAAATTTCTACAGTTTGTTCTAGTGAAAACATTCAAATCTCAAGCTAAACTTTATACAACTTCCCATCTGGCTCTGTGCAAGGATGTACCGAACATCAACTTTTGACCTCACCTTCAATTTCTTTTGCTTGCGATACAAAATACGAGGTAAACTACATCTTTAATATCCAACTCATTTAGCATCTCTACAAGCCTCTACCTAACGTCCTACAACAGGACTCGAACAATAACTTGGAGGATCGTCACTAGTTTTAAAATCTGAGCATTGAAAACATAAAACCTGACGACACTACTGTACATTTGCTGTATACTATTTCTGAAACAAAGTTTGTTTTCATTTGATTGTTTATTTTTTACGATGAATTGTTTTACCTGATTTGGGATTCTTTGGACACGACCGGGTGCCTGGCCGTTGACATACGGGTTGTGTTGTGGGCTGCTTTGCCTAACCTGAAACAAGTTGAACATTTTCGATATTGTGATTGGAGGAGCGGTGACCAGCATAGTGGGAATATACTACCGAATGATTATTAGGAACCAGATAGTTCCCGTGAAAATTCTACGGTTTAAATTTGAATAATTTGTAATTATTATACAGACGAATGTATCATATTAAAGATTTACGACGAATTATTGTGTACTAAATGAATATTTTTCATAAATGTACACAGAACTTCCATTCCGTATGTTATATACCGATAACATTGCTGAGTAGGAGAAGAAGGCTAATAACGGGGAACAATGGCGTGTTTTAAAGTTATCCAGCGCCTTTGGTATCCACAATACAATGCTTGTAATACATGCATACCCGTTTTGATTTCAGTTCAATAATTTTTCTTCAGTAATAGATTGGAAGAAATGGGACACATACACAGATACAGATGGAGATACACAGTGTATTATACCAGTAGATTAAAAATCCTTTTTACTCGAAGTTCACTCAATGTTTGTCATGCCCGATTAAGATTTTCGAAAGAGCTATAAAAAAATTAACCATTAGTATAGAAAAAACGCTATTTTGGATGGTAATGATGAAAAATTATGAAAAAAAGGGTTCACACGATTCAGACGAGAGTAAATATATAGATGAAGTACTAAATGAGTACTAAATGTTTGACAAATTAAATGATACGTACAGTAAATTTAAACAATAGGCGGCGAAAGAGTTTCAAGCAACAGGTGCTGTATGGAAAAAATTCTAGGAACTAGCGAACTACGTTTAGATTTTGTCAAAAATAGAAAGAAAGCCCAAGTGTGGGGAATTGAAGAGAATGGTCTTCGCTCTACACTTGCAGCCACCGTTGTCGAGTGGTCTGCGGCCCGTGTTCTGTATCGGGTCTCTGCTTGTGCAGAAAGACTGCGTGCGGGTTCGAAACCCGGCAATGAATACGAGCTGTTTCTCGTTTCACGCCGTGAGCTCGCACTTATCGGTAAGACCTCAACTCATCGCCCATGAACACATCCCAGGATCGTCGCATGGAGCTCACCATCATCCTTACTCTAAGAATGTTAACCTTAAGAATTTGAAAAACCAATGTACTAATGTCTATGTACTGTGTACTTGATTGGAAATAAAGATTGTTTGTTTGCAGCTGAAATATATATAATATATTGGCCTCGAATACTGTTACACTCAAGAAATAGCATAGTAATATTATGAACAATTGTGAAAAGGGAGGTGCAAATCAGTATCAGATAGAGATAAGTACACAAATAAAAATCTGAAAATATGTTAGTTGAGTAGCATTACTTGCTGCTTCAAGAAAGTGGGATCTTATTTGTTCTGAAGCTTGTACAAGAAATAAGGTCAGTGGTAGAGAGATGCTAGTATTTAAAGAGAAGATACCGCAGCGATATCAGCGATTACTGGTATTTAAAGAGAGGATCCTGCAACGATATCAGCGATTACTGGTATTTAAAGAGAGGATCCTGCAACGATGTCAGCGATTACTGGTATTTAAAGAGAGGTTACTACAACGATATCAGCGATTACTGGTATTTAAAGAGAGGATACTGCAACGATGTCAGCGATTACTGGTATTTAAAGAGAGGTTACTACAACGATATCAGCGATTACTGGTATTTAAAGAGAGGATACTGCAACGATGTCAGCGATTACTGGTATTTAAAGAGAGGATACTGCAACGATATCAGCGATTACTGGTATTTAAAGATAGGATACTGCAACGATATCAGCGATTACTGCTATTTAAAGAGAAGATACCGCACCAGTGTTGTCATGTACAGCATTTCCAACAAAAATGTACACACCAAAATCATCGATACCAATACCAGGGCTTCAAATTCATTTAACCAAGTGATGAATTTCAAAACCTTCGTATCGGTATCCTTGATACCGGTGTATAATTTTTTTGCGGACACCTTGAATGAAGTTTGTTGGTTTGTTGAGTCTGAGGCCCCTACGAGCCTCTCGTTCAAGTTGCAGCACAGAGGACGGCGATCTCACTTGAAGCATCACTACTTCTCTGGAGAGCTTATCGATAAGCACTGTCACTACTCATAATATCTTAACATTAAGAATTTAAAGCCCAATGTATATGTACTGTGTACTCAATTGGAAATAAAGTTCATTTGTCCTCACATACCTTGTCACTGTCATCGATAGAGTAAGCAGGGTTCAAAATTGCAGAATTCACAGGTCCTGATTTCACAACTGGAGTCTTGGCACGAAGTAAGGGTTCTTGGGGACTGGGCTTTTCAGACTCGAACTTCAGGCCCCACACTCTCTCTTGGAAGCAGTTGAGAACTCCGTACACCTGCAGCATAGAGAAGCTTAATTTACCCGGAATAAATTACTGCCTTCGATAGTTTGGCTTCTGAGGAATACGCGTGAACAATTAATTGCATTGTAGGTGTATATATACAGGGTGTCTCAAAAATATGCATACATCGTTATCAACGATGCCGATATTGTTTCAAAATCAACGAATCAGAAGAATCAGTTTTGGAACTTTGATATCGGTATCCTTGATACCGATGTATACATTTTTTGTGGACACGCTGCATATAAACTCGCTTAGAATCGAATAGAATGTTGAATAAGGCGATAGAAACGAGCCGTTTGGTCCATTTTTGAGCTGCTGCCCAAGTCCCACGCCGTCTAAAGTAAAGGCATGAATCACACACGTACACCTCAATCACGCAAATCATTTTAGTCACTTACATGCATTTCCCACACGAACAGACATTTCAGTCACGCACATAGACCACAATCACACACAGGCCGTAGGAGTTAGGAACATAAAATCAATACGTAATAATAGTGGGGGTTCCTAATCCAATATATGTAGAAACGATTTGTGAATGTGTTCACAGCGCCAGTAGAAACGATGTTTTTGGGCAGCTGGTTCAAAGGTTTGGCAATGTTAACTAAGTTGTCTTGAGATTGGGATGTCTTAAAGTTCTTTATCATCAGCTTTTGGTCGTTATTTATTGTTTGCACGTTACCCTCTCCGTTGAAAGTCCCTTCGAGTGTGATGTCGTTAAAGCCGTTGAGATACTCAAAGGTTTATGTCCTTTATTTTGAACAACCGTAATAGATTAAATGCCATAACTTTAAACGACATGGGAGTTGGGTGGCAACCTAAGAATGAACAAATTGACTCATTACTATTGTCGTATGCTATTTTATTGCTTAAGTGTTATGATCTTTTGGAACTATTTTAAAAACCTACTACGCATAGCACGTAACTGTCCATTATTAATCCTGCAACAAACGGCGCTTCATGATATAATTTATGATTTTATTGTATTCACATAGTTATTGACCTGATTATATCATTATAGGGGCAAAATACTACTAAGTTCTCTAACTAAAGATGGCTGCTCGTGCAAAGCCCAACCCGCCTTTCATTACGGCTTGTTAATACTACCACTCTCCTACACACAAAGTTATACCCTCGAGTGCAGAACTCTAGACTTACACTCACCACCAACTTGGAGTTCACTTTACGATGTCGGAGCCCAAAGTTAGTGTTTACCATATTAAAGCATCAACTTTCCCAAAGCTCAGCTTCGCGCTCACCACCAAATTTTTGAGGATGCTACCTATAATTGCGTGCTGGAAATATCCGCTTGCCTTGCACACAATTCTGACAACAGCTTTTTTGTAAAACTTTGTCCCTTACCGCCCAAATTGCGCCTGTAATTCCAATGACAGCTCCCCAAGCGACGTCCCAGCCGTCGGCGTGGAAGGTGCACCAGCGATGCAAACCTCCAATTGTAGCCATGACTATCACAGGAAGACTGAGGAAGCCCCCTGTGCTGTACGTCCCCTTCTGATGCATCATGTACATCAGGTACAGCACGAGGAAAGTGCCCCTGCAACATCAAATCAATCGTTAATTCGTATATCATATATGATAACAGCGTACGATTCCTTCATTACATTCAGACCTCGTTATTTTTACCATCGTTCTTTTCATGATTCGTTTTTTGTACTTTTTTTAAAGCATTTCATCTTCTTTTTTACAATTGCTCCTTTATTTTCGTGATTTTCATTGACTTTTTTCTATGTACAAAAATTATCTAAATCTTTAATTATGGCTTCAATTACGACAAATACTGGGACTTGAGTGTAGAATTTAGTACTGTTTAGTACTGAACACTAGTAGTCTCACACATGAAAATTCCTGTGTTTTTTACTGAATTTATTCGTTTGATTTGCCAGTGGACGCGGGCTTTGCGAAGGAGTTTCCACATTGAAGGATGTGCCTTTGGTATCCACAATACAATGCTTACAAAACATGTATATCCTAAAGAGTTTTCTCTTATCTAAATCCTTAAGAGCATGACAGTGAGACAAGTCAACTAAGCGAGCAAGCAATAAATTGTGCATTATGAACACTGTGGAATAAAACGCCAGGTGTCTCCTTAAATGAATAAATTCATATATTTTTTGTGCATAATATATCCGATGTTATTACAATGGGAATCTCTCTTAATAACTGGTACTTAAATCTGTAGACTTTCAGGCATATAGATTCTTAACCGCTGGAGGTAAATCCGTAGACTTTCTGATTAAGTCTGAGAATCTGTAGCTTTAAGTTCTTCCTTCAAATGCATGATATTAAACCCCGTTATTTTTTACGGGCATATACACTACTTTAATGTATAAGATTGATAAGTTTTCAATAATTCACGTATTATGAGTAATTTCATTTCGATCACTAAAGGAAGAATCGCTCTATATATTATGTGGCAATCATGAAACATTTACATCAATCTATGAGGTAAACATTTGCCTTCATAGTATGTGATGTCTCTTCTGCTACGACTGTGCAGATAATATGACTTGAACGATACAAAATTACTTATTCAAGATACAAAGCTCTATAAATATTTCTTCTGCCAATTCAATGGGTTTCACTGCACAACAAGCATGGGATATAAATATTGGAAAAGGAACCCCCAATTCTGTATAGAACTAATTCCATATCCTTCTCAACTCTGGGCCTGTGTATGTATGTTTGCGGTATATTTGCGTAATTGAAATGCTTTAAAGCGATCAAGGTGTGCGCACGTGGTTGAAATATCTATGTATAATTGAAGTGCATGAGCGTGATTGATGCCTTTACTTTAGACGGTATGGAACTTGGGTATGGAACGGTATGGAACTTGGGTATGGACGGTATGGAACCTACGAATGGACCAAACTCCTCGTTCATGTTGCCATATTCTATTATATTATACAAATGTAATCAATTGAGAAATACGTACGCGTAGAATGCGATGGTAGCATGATACGATGGGAAGGATCGAAGGGCTTCATTAACATCAGACCAGTTTTCTAGTTCACACAGTGAGTCAACTCTGGCAACCATTGTCGATAACTCGTTTTGAGTGTCTGGTATCATGGAATAACACACTGCTAGGAAATGAGGACGAGGTTTAGCCACCAATAATTTTATGAACGAAGTTACCATTCCTGTCATAGACGCGTAGAACAGGTAGACATCTGTGGAGAATAAAAACCAGCTTCAATTTTCGTATCAACAAATTTAAACTTTGTGTTATTCCATTATATTCCATGTTGCAATACGTGAAAAGTATCTTCAGGGATGTATACAATTTGATCACGCATATGAAGATCGGAGACGTAATAAACTAATTAGAACAATACGATTTTGTAGCGTCCATCCAAATAAGAAGGGAAGCTTTTTCATGAGGGGAGAAATTTTCTTTCAGAATAAAAGTCTTATGAGCTCTTCAATTCATGAGGTCAAACAGCTCATTAAAATCTGAGCACGATTATTGCTTCTGGAGTTGTTTTTTTCGTGAAGCTTAAATTTAGTTTAGTAGGATTGAATGTTCTAATTGAATTCCATGTTCTAAAGATCCATGTTCCAACAAACCCCTACAAATTGAAGGGACATACCTCGTAATAAATACTTAGTTACCATAAACATTCAGTTATCTATAATAAATACTCGGTTATGCGTAAGAATCATTTAATTACTCAGAGTATTTACTTGCTCTCTTAAATTGAGTGTGTGGTTATTTATAATAACTATTTACAGCCATACAACAGCGGCTCAATTACTTACAATAAATACGCATTGATCTCCTTGTATATGTATTGAAGCCGAGGTCGAAACTTTTGACCGTTTTCAGATGTCCTTTTGGGAACATCATGAACACGATTTCGACCAGAAGCACCTGCAATGTTGAATAGATGCTGCAATTTAAGTTCTCAACTTACAGAATGTTGAATGGATGCTGTAATTTAAGTTTTCGACTTACAGAATGTTGAATGGATGCTGTAATTTAAGTTTTCGACTTACAGAATGTTGAATAGATGCTGCAATTTAAGTTTTCAACTTACAGAATGTTAAATAGATGCTGCAATTTAAGTTCTCAACTTACAGAATGTTGAATGGATGCTGTAATTTAAGTTTTCGACTTACAGAATGCTGAATAAATGCTGTAACTTGTTCAATGATGCTGTAACTTGAGTTCTCGACTTACAGAATGTTCAATGATGCTGTAACTTGAGTTCTCGACTTACAGAATGTTGAATAGATGCTGTAACTTGAGTTCTCGACTTACAGAATGTTCAATGATGCTGTAACTTGAGTTTTCAACTTCCAGAAAACAATTCGTTTATAATAGGTCTCTGATGCAGGAAAGCTAATAAAAGTGGTTTACGCTGAATTAAATATGGCTACACTAGAACCTCATTAATTTCACCATCATTATTTGCATTATTCATAAAATGAAGAGCTTTTAAAGCATTTTTTCATCATTTTTAGTGTTGCCTACTTATTTTTGTGATTTTAATTGACGTTTTCTCCTAACTTATATTATAGAAGTTTCGAAATAATGAAATTACGTTCACAAATCTTTGAAGACTACATTAGTAAACACAAGTTCATTCATAATTCAGAGCTGGCGCTCGAATTATAACTTGGAGGACAAATTGACTCACATTAGTACGTGATTAGCCTCATGTTAGTTATTATAAATATTGTGGACCTAAAATTTGTCATGATAAAAAACATTCTTTCAACTTCACTACTACTATTACTAGCCTACTAAATAGCCTACACTAATTAGGCTACTGCTACTAAATCGGCCACTACTACTAAATAGGCTACATCACGAATTTTAAGTAACTGCATAAGGGAAATTAAGAATGAGAACGGTTTATGTTAGAAATTGAACGAACAATGACAAGTGTAAATATTTAATTTCATTCTACGGTAGATTCTCATCAGGAAAACCAATGATGTATGCACGTGACATGAATGGAGCTCATCGTAATTGAACTACACCGCTGTTCCCAATCCAGGTACTCATATATTCGTATTGCATGTTAATAATATACTACACAGTATTTGTAATTAATAAATTTGCTCACCAACAACAGAGGAAAGATAAACACCGGCACGAAGAATGCATATTCTTCCATGTTGAAAGTGATACCGAAACCAGTCGTCTGGTTTTGGTTCTTCTCAATCGAAATCGTGTAATCGAAGTATGGTCTCGCTGGTAACACGTCTGACGAAGAGAGACTCAATTTCCTGTATTCTGCCAAACTCGACGAGTCTCGCACAGATTCGTTGAATCTGCACAGGAACAAAAGTTCTTAAATAACTTTCCTGCTTCAGTTCCTACTGTAAAAACTCCTATGTGACTTCAGTTCGAGTAATTCGCAAAAAATTTTGACACTCAAGAACATACGTTATTCTGTATTTTCAAAACGCCGTTTCCTAGTTAGTACCATTTCTTTAGTGAGGCTAATAAATTGAAATGTCAGTAAACTGAGTGGCACTCAAACCGATTACAAACAGTTGAAATTATTATATTTTAATGAGACCAGAAGTTGTGTTACTGTGTTTATAAACACTAAAATATTTTACTGAGAACTGCGTAAAAACCTAATTAAAATTATAGTGCAGTTTTAACTGCTGGTAGAAATAATTTTTCATTGCTGCCTGTTTTATCAGATAACTTAGGAGCACTCGGGACATGGAAAAATTAGTAATGAAAATTTTAATTGTCCACTGCTCATGAGAACACAAAACATGCAAGCGCGGGAAAACGTTCATTCCAAAATATGATAGAAAAAATATGGGGGAAAATAAAAAATAATAGTTAGCGTTCAACAAATATTGATCACTAATAACCAGTTCGTGGCTTGCCTGCAAGCGACTGATCAAGCACCATCTAAAAATTCATTCAAATACATATCCATATGAAGAAAAATACGGTACCGTTATTGACAAAGACATGCCCTCCTGCACGCTCCTCACCTGAAAAGATAATTCATGACTATCATTGTAATGAGGACGATGACTTCAGTGAAAGCGATGGGGATCATGTAAAGATTTTCTGTCTTCTGTTCGAAGACCCCGCTAGGCCGCTGCACAACCAGCACGTTCTTCCCCTTGTTGACTTTGGGGGGAACTGCCGCCGCTGCAGTTCCTGGACGGGGAGTCTCTTGCTGCAAGTGACTCTCGTAAGCCATCATCTTTTCTGCTTGATGATCTGAACAGTAGGAAATGCATTCGTTAAATACCCTGTAGCCCATAGTTTTTCCTTACGTATCTGAATAACCATAGAATAATCATAGAAATGCATTCGTTGAATACCCTGTAGCCCATAGTTTTTCCTTACTTATCAGAATACACATAGAATACCCATAGAAATGTTCACGTGGAATACCCTGTAGCCCATAGTTTTTCCTTACGTATCTGAATACCCATAGAATAATCATATAAATGCATTCGTTGAATACCCGGTCGCCCATTGTTCTTCCTTACTTATTTGAATACCCATAGAATACCCATATTCTTCCTACGGCCGAGCCTTTTAATGTCCTTTGAGATGAAATCATTATGTTGCATGGAGATGATCCTGGAGAAGAATGTGTACATGTCCTATCCGAATTCATTATGATATTATTGTGCAACTAACTTACAATTAAGAAAAAGTACTATTGGTTCAGTAGAACTTGTTCCTTCAAAAAAACGGAGTGTTCTTCATGTTAAGTTGATATTCTGTTAGAATGAAACAGTGCTGGAAGAATACTTCTAAAGTATACTCGTCACTACATTGTTGCGGTTTCCAAGGAAAATGAAAGCAATAAAATTTTGGGAAAATAAATTGAACCTCTGATAATGCTTACTTCAATTTATAGAAACTCATTTATTTATCAATTGAATCAATTATTCCAAAATGTTGCTTGGAAATGTTTACTGAAACAATGCTGACAATACATGGTTACCCGTTCTGATTTCAGTTCAATAATTATTGAACTGAATCAGAACGGGTATGCATGTATTGCATACCCGTATTGCATACCCATACCCCCCTACGGCATGGGACTTCGGTATTGAACCAAGAATGGGCCAAACGGCTCGTTCCTATTGCCTTATTCTATTCTATTCTATTGTCATCATTGTTTTGTAAATACCAATAGCACCAGGTTATTTTAAAATACGCCATTTTTTCCCTATTATTGGCCTTCTTCTCCTACACGGCCGCGTCATCGGTAGATAAGATACAAAATAGAAATTCTGTATGTAATCATGAAGAATATTTAGATTCGGGTACAACTGAAAAATGTATATGATATCATCGATCCTTAATTTTACCACTTTTAAACCAAACAATTTCAACAGGTACTACCTGGACCATGTTATCGGTAGATGTTACCGAATGGAAGTACCCTATATATTGATGAAAAGTATTCATTTAAGACACAATAATTCATCGTACAACTTTAATATATGCGGCTTTATAACAATTTCAAATTAGTAAAATCTAAATCGTGGAATTTTCCCGGGAATTGTCTAGTCCCACTACATAATAATACTACACATTTTGTTGCTTGCTTGCTTGCTTGCTTGCTCGCTTGGTCCGTCTCTCTGTGACGCTCTTAAGGATTTAGATGGGAGGAAATTCGTCTACTGAATAACAAGATGAGATACTATGAAATTTCATCCCTAAATTACGATGACAAATATGGTTTCTGGAATATATACTCGAAAGTCGAAATATTGCGTTAGAGTTTTTGATCCTGTCGCACATAATCTATTTCGCGTATTTTTCCAGATGAATTTCTTCGTGCCAGTTGAAACTTCGTGCAGAGTAGAGGCCAAATATTCGGAGTAGAGGCCCCTTTTTGGGTCACTGCAGGTAGTCACGATACGGAACCCAGTGCTGGGTCATTACAATTTTTTGTTCCCTTGCAAGAGGGGGAAACATTCGTTAAAAATGTAGCATAGATACAGTCTTCTTCTACTTCTTGACTGCATGTTTCTACGTACGTACTTCAAACTATGCTACTTGACCAGCACCTTTTCATCGACTGCCTTTCAACGGATGCCTCATCCAACGCTCTGAAAAATACCTCGGTACTATTTGATTTGATGACATTCCTCTTATGAGCGTGGTACGTGAGTTGCTATATTTTTGATTGAGTTTTTATAAACAGAATATAACTTTCTCAACAACAAGATGCTCCTGAACGGTCTTATTATCGTAGAACAGGGATATGCTGTATCATCTACAAGTAGGGTTTTGGATTCAAATTGAATCTGAAAAATTCATTAGAACAATGGAAGAAACACCAGAAGGAAGGAAAAGCAGACTAGCGCGTAAGAGGAAAAGAAAACAAAGATCTCAGCAAAGTACCAGTGATATAGCCAATGTTCGAGCCATGGATGCTAAGCTCAAGTGGAGAGCTATATCTCAAAAATCTTACCAAGAATACGAAGTAAGGATGGACCGTGATCGTGAATAAAAGAATCTGAAGAGGCACACTTCATCGAAAGAAAGGAGTGAAAAGAGAAAAAAGATGGACAGTGCAAGAAAAGCTGAAGCATGCGATGTGATATCACATTAAGAAATAGATGAAAGGAGATTAGAAAGCAAAAGATTTTCGGATAGGAAAGATACAACGTTGCAAGAAAACTTGAACGAAAGAAGAATTGAAAGAGAAAGGTTTGCAGAAAGGACAGCTACAATGACGCAAGAGAACTTGCATGTAAGGAGAGGAATTGAAAGTAATGGAATTATTATTCATTGGCGAGCACCACTGAAGTATTATCACGGAATCTCTACCGTCATTTTTGACGGCTGGGTACACTAGTATTATTTAATAAACAGTATATTTCCCTCTCTGTGTGTGTCAGTACCATTACTTCCTATCTATTACTGAAAGAAAAATTATTGAACTGCAATCAGAACGGGTATGCATGTGTATTAAGCATTGTATTGTGGATACCAATAGCGTGGGATCACTATAAAATCCATCATTTTCCTCCCTTTATAGCTTTCTTCTTCTACATCGCCATGTTATCGGTAGATAGGATACAGAATGGAAGTTCTGCATGTATTCTTGAAAAATATTCAGATTCAGATAGTACCATGAGTAAAACTGAAAAATGTATTTCTTTTCATAGACTCTTGATTTTTTCACTTTTAAAGCGTGTAATTTCCACGGGTACTATCCAGGCTGTGTTATCGGTAAATAAAATACAGAAGAGAAGTTCTGTATACATTCATGAAAAATATTCATTCACAACACAATAATTAATCGTAAATATTTACAACATTCGTTAATATAATCAATTGAAATTAGTAAAATCTGAGCTCTGGAATTTTCACGGGGACCATCTAACATACTTAGACTTGTCAGCTGTCCTATATCCATAACTTGTGTCTCCATGATACCTTCCTGGCTGAAGCAAGAAAGCCAAGAAACAACAAACAAGCTCTATGTTTCATGTACTGATTGCGTTTATCTTTCATGTACTTATCACGTATTTATTATACATGTTCTTGTATATTTTTTCTACTAAATATTTGTGGGTTTTAGATATTTTATTAACGTTTTTATACTATTGTTTATATAGAGTCCAATTTTCGTAATTGTACGTGGTCTATAAATGTGTAATCTGGTGATTTAATGAACGTGTTGTATTATTTGGCCTTTCGCTGTATATGTATGTATATATATATATATATATATATATATATATATATATATATATATATATATATATATATATATATATATTTATATATATATATACATTATGTATGCACAATTGCATGATAAATTCAGAATGACGCTTAAATAATATTCTAATTTTGCAAACATGAATCAAATAAAACTCAAGACCAAATAACCCTAGAATATCAGCTGCAATGTATGATAACGTTAGAATAATTCCTACCAAGACACCAAACATTACCTTTGCTACCAAGACACCAAACATTACCTTTGCTACCAAGACACC
>VCRD01000257.1:347524-382860 GCA_006783055.1 Trinorchestia longiramus
CATTACATTTGCTAAGATACCAAACATTACATTTGCTAAGATACCAAACATTACATGTGCTAAGATACCAAACATTACATTTGCTAAGATACCAAACATTACATGTGCTAAGATACCAAACATTACATTTGCTAAGATACCAAACATTACATTTGCTAAGATACCAAACATTACATGTGCTAAGATACCAAACATTACATTTGCTGAGATACCAAACATTACATTTGCTGAGATACCAAACATTACATTTGCTAAGATACCAAACATTACATATGCTAAAATACCAAACATGCCCATAACGTGGAATTCAGATTTGCTTCCTAACATAGAGCCATTATCATTCACCTCTCAAAGTTATTTGATGGTGATAGTGTACCTTCGAGTGCTTCTCAAAATGAATGCTAATTACATGAATGGTTTTGCTCCCAGATCATTGTTTCATAAACATTCCTTGTTTGTTCATCTTCATCATCCATTTGCAGCTGTCCACTTCACAATCAGTGCATACTGTTATCTGAAACTAGTTTTAGTGCTCTGCATTTTAAAGACTTTGGTTATTTAGTGCGCGCTTCAGTCTCCTGTACATTCAATATTTTGCTGAATTATGAAGTCTCAAATAAAAACCGTCTAAAAACTCATCTAACTTCTGGAATTAAGTCAAAATTCATCTACCACTGATGGTTACTCATGAAGACAAAAACTTCAACTGAAAAGCCTTTATTGCAGCTTCATGTTTTTTGATGCTAGGATTTGTATTCAGCCATTGCCTGTATAAATATAACACCATAGTACATTGAGACCCATTTTCACCTACCGTAATGTTTTGAGAAGTACTACGAACTTTTGTAACACCACTCGTCTCAACGTATGTCAACACTAGGTCATTACTGAACGTGAACTAGACAATGTAAGGGAGGCTTATGCTATCTATACCTTATCAGTGATAAATTGATAACCGTCATTTATGGGTAGGTTATCTTTGGGTTTGCAGGGTGAAGTTACAGCTGGACTGAGAAATATGATGTTGTACCTAATTTTGCCATGAATAACTTATAGTTCATAACTAGTTCATAACTATATTAAGAGATCTTATATATGATAATGAACTGTACTGATAATTAAAATAAAGGATCTATTTCTCGGGCTCAATAAACCTATGAAGCATCTTCGCAGCTGAAAATGTTCAAAGTGTCCCAACGTTAAGGGACCCAAAAAGAAGCATATAACTCAGAAAGTCTCAGTTGTATGAAAGAAACAAATATTTCTTTATTAAGAGAATGAAAACCTGATTCCACTATACATATAATATACAGTTTGTTGCTCGCTTGGTCCGTCTCTCTGTGACGCTCTTAAGGATTTAGATAGGAGGAAATTCGGTAGGGTATACATGTATTGTAAGCATTGTATTGTGGATAGCAAAGGCACATCCTTCAATGTGGAAACTCCTTCGCAAAGCCCGCGTCCACTGGCAAATCAAACGAAAACATTCATTAAAAAACACGTGAATTTTTACGAGTGGGCCTCTAGTGTATTTAAAAAGCATAGTTTATTTTGTAAGGGTTATTACTTTGAAATAGTCAGTCGTAGCTCTCGAACACCCATGTGCTCATATGACCAGGCTATACATCAAAATCTTAAACATTAGTATATTCTCATCTTAGTCAATATATTAGGTTTGTACACCTACATACATAAACCAGCAGCAAACACACCTAGTCAGAAATACAACAAATTTTTCCATCAAATAAAAATTTAACACTTAGTAGAAACACGGCGTATTACAAATGATCTGCATCGTTCTTCAGGCTATCATCATTGCTTTTGCTCAGCTTTCACAGATGCAAAACTGTTTAAAAAATTGACATCATCTTTATTAGTAAATATTAAATCACCGCCCTCTGATACTGCAAGTAATCCATAATTTGCTTATATAATATACAATGTATCTCCTTCTCTCTCTCTATCAGTGTGTGTCCCTCCTATTTCTTCCTATCTATGTATTACTGAAGAAAAATTATTGAACTGAAATCAGAACGATATACATGTAGTATAATTATTGTATTAGGGATACCAAAGGTGCCATATTACTATAAATAAATTACTTTTTTTCCGTTATTAGCCTTTTTCTTTTACACATGACCGAGATACTTTCGCGCTCAAGTGAAAGTGAAGTTTTCAAACTGCTGATCATTACTGAGGTAATTCAACGAATTCATGTCGTTTTCATCTGGTCCCATTAAGAGCCGTAACTTCAGGAATGAAAAGATGAACTTCTAGAAATACCGAGAGTTTTTAAAATAACGTGTTTCTAACATAATAAAAAATTAAGATTCTACGGTGTTGTATGCGTGTGTTTCACACACATACAACATCATCATACACATCATCACGCTCTACAGGGTGGCGCATAAGTAACGCACCCTTTTAAAAAATTAATAATAAATAAAGTATTACTGCGATATACACTGGGTATCTGTAGACAGGATACGACATGTTAATAAACTTTAAGAGTTCCTCTATCGTTTGCAATTATCCCCATCGTTATACCTTTCATAGTTTATTTATTATTAATTTTTTAAAAGGGTGCGTTACTTATGCGCCACCCTCTACTTACCAAGTGATCAATTGACACCACATGAGTTGCGTCAAGTTCTCATGTGGCCCAGACATTCTGCAGATTTTAATGTAGTGACAAGTTTTATGAAGTATTTCAAATTTAAAATGTTTGAAATATCTACACAATTGTGCACACGAACCGTTTAATCAAACAAGAGAGATTAAGAAGCTCCTGTTAATAACAAATGACGAGCTACTATATATTATCTACAATTTCTGCGTACGATTATGGGTACTTTTTATACTGTCTTGCAAACTCTTCATTCTTATTTTAATCCCTTGCTTTAATTCTTCAACTTGATATTTTTTTATTTGAATAAGTATGTAAACATGGTTTCTTGAATCTCACGCGACATTCCGATGTCTTAACTAGAACTAATATAAAAAATTGAAGATCCTTGCGAACACTTATTCGACCCTCTGTACGTGATAGTGAGGGAGATTGATGTGATAGTGAGGGAGATTGATGTGATACTGTCAAAGATTGTAAAGATGAAGAAATAAAAAGTCAGTCGATTACCGCATCCCGGAACTAACTCTGATTCAATTTTGTACACATCACCGCTTTCTAATATACTGTAATTGGGTATTTAAGTGCGAAAACAATACACTCGACACACATCCATGAATTCATTACACTTTCAATAATTCACCATGCACTATAAGACAGGATTGCTTTATTCAATTTCTCCAAATCGCAGGGTACACAAACGTAGAGATTTATCATTCCCATCAATGCATGTCTATGCTTTCAGAAATAGAATATATTTTATGAGCCCTATAATAAATTTTTACCACATGTTATGTTCGTGAATTAAGTAATTTTTCTGTTCGGAGAAAATACGTTAAGGTAAAAATCATTTCATGTCGTGTGCAACTTATATAAATGTTCGAAATATAAAACATTTAAGATAGAGAGTATTATGCGAAGTAATTGATATTATTTAATTAATTAATACTCATACGACTACTAATCTTATGTCAGATGGGGCTTAAAATATAAGTTAGTTTTACTACAACATAACGTTTTTGGAATAATACGTAAAATTCAAAGTTGTGTAGAACATATCCAAGCTGCCAGGATTACTCTTTTTTACCTAAATTTAAAATTTTGATTTTGATATAGCGTTAAATTATCTGTTAAATTGCAATATGTATATGGTTTATGTTGAAACCCTTCCACTGAATGATAAATACTCGTACACGATTGTGTCGATGTCCGCATTTCAATGACAGAACCTATGCCAAGTTGTGCGTTTTGGATCGTCGGTCGGTCGCTGCCTCCAAAAAAGAGCTGAATAAATAGTTTGGTACAGATTATACCAGAAACAGGAAGTGAAAAGGAAAGGGACAGTAGGAGGCGAAAAAGGCGCATTGCGCAGAATTGGGTGGCCATGAAAATTTTGAATGGAGACTGATTAACGGCTGATTGTACATTTACATATATACATAAACCCGTCTGGGCTTTGTATTAACAAATATGTACAGTATTTATAGTGGCTCACATGTACATATTTTGCAAATATTTACAATTTTATACGGACGCGTGCATGTGCTTTTTTTATTATATATATATATATGCTTTTTTTATCGTTACGCTGCTGAAACACACACACACAAAACTTCGTAGAATTTTAATTTTGTTGTTATGTGAGGAAAATAGCATTTCACAAGCTCTCAGTATTTCTAGAAATTCATCTCATTATTTTCAGAGTTGTCGTGTAAAACTAGGTTGAATGAGTTGTAAACTGAAGTTGCTGTTATGAGAAGCATTCAAGACCAATTTTAGTCTTGTAAAGCCAGGTTCAGATATATATATATATATATATATATATATATATTTATATATATATATATATATATTTATATATATATATATTTATATATATATATATATTTATATATATATATATATCTTGTCAATTTATCATTCGTTGAACACAATCGAAAACAGATGATACTCCAATCTAATCCACTATTAGTAGGAAATAATTTTTTTGCTTCAGTGTGTAAAAGCTTCAATGGGTGGAAATTTGAAGATTTGATATAACTTTATGAATACCGAAATACGTGCGGATTGGTGGTTTCACAGAAAGCATCAGTATTGTCATCGTTCAAAGATAAAGCGTAGATGTCTCCATACATCGAAAATAGAATAACAACATCCGTATAAGTTCAAAATTTCCGTACACTTCCAAAAATTTCGTAAAAATACACTGAAACTCACAGAAATCCTCGTTAATTTGAATACAAAACAGATGAACTAAGCTGCTCATTAGGTTTGACGGTGTCCGTTAAACGTAAGCTTGTTAAGAACTTCGTCCCTGCAGTGTATATATGATACCTTCTAACCCTTGACCTGTTAAGCGTTATTTACATCATATGATGTTTGTACGAGTTGCATTCTACCGGCAACTTACACCATATGATGTAGATGCGTGACGGTACCACAGTGGCGTTAAAATCATATGATTTATAATGTTTATTAGTTCTATTAGCGAGTGAATTATTAATTCAATTAGTTCAATTAGTTTAGTGTTCAATTATTATCGAGTAAGCTGTGACCGTTAACAAGTTAACCGTCCGTGTGACCCCTCAAGTCTAAAAAAGTGTATCAAAGTAAAACTTAAGATGTTTATCAACCACAGCACTTAACAGTTATAGAACTCTCAAGGTTTGTCATAAATCTGTTTGTTTAGACATTGAAACATCCAATGTACAACATCTCTCTTTTCAATACTAAATTTGGTCAGAACAGGGTTAAACGTTTCAAGTCTGCTAGGACACATACATCCAAAAGACATTTTAAAGACATATGTGTCCCAGCAGTCCCACGGTATGTCTGCCGGGACATCGGTGTCCTAGTGCCTATAACTTTAGTACCTTATGTAATAAAATTATGTTTCCTCCGCTAAGTTGTATATAAATGTGTACTGAAGAATAAAAAACTAGTTATATCTGCTTGAATTTAATGCACAAAAGCCGTCTCAAAAGGTTCGATATTTCGTATGGAGTGACCGGTGCTTTATTCGCTAGTTCGCTCTGTATCAGTGGCCCCATATCAGCTCAGTTGAAATGATGATGCTCCACGGAAAATATGTTATCAGTTCAAGTGTAGCAAACCCGGACCTGGAGAGACATTCCTTAAATCTTTTGATGTAGTCAGTGCTACCAACAGCTGTACTTATGAATATTCATCACCAGTAGACCCCCACGTGAAAATTCATGTGTTTTTACTGAATTTGTTCGTTTGATTTGCCAGTGGACGCGGGCTTTGCGAAGGAGTTTCCACATTGAAGGAAGTAATAATGCAATTCTTACAATACAAGTATACCCTACGGAATTTCCTCCCATCTAAATCCTTAAGAACGTGACAGAAAGACGGACCAAAAAGCAATAAACTGTTTATTAATATATAGTGGAATAATGATACGAGTTGAAGCTCACTAATTTAAACTATTTATTTGTTCAATGCGTCATAATTTTTTCAATCATTCTTTCTTTCTCTTCTAGAACCCAGATAATCCTTTGTTAGCTGCT
Organism: Trinorchestia longiramus; assembly: GCA_006783055.1. NCBI lineage: Eukaryota > Metazoa > Arthropoda > Malacostraca > Amphipoda > Talitridae > Trinorchestia > Trinorchestia longiramus. Next base: position 353,681 of record VCRD01000257.1, read on the forward strand.
TCTATACTTGTAAATAATTAACTTACTTTGTTGTATAGTCATTTAAACCTTACATTTAAGCTTCAGCTCATTTCAAATTTTCATTTATTCAAAATTTAATTGTCTTTATTTACGTACTTCTTCTTTTTTATGGAGGTGAATTTCATTAACTGTTTACAAAAAAAAATTCAATAAAGCTTGATGTTTTTCATTAACGTTTGATTTTTAAAAGTTTTTAACATACATAACATTCACTAATAATTCCTGTTTTCATTAATGTATATTTTCAAGTTTATAACATTTGCAACATTTTTGAAATAAATAACATTATGAAAAATAACACATGTGTAAAATTAGGTGTTCAATATCAAAATAACTAGATAGTTCTCCCGGAAATTATACACAATACAATACATGTAAACCGTAGAATTTTCTCCTATCTAAATCCTTAAGAGCGTCACAGAGAGACGGACCAAGCAAGTAACAAACTGTGTATATTATATAGTGGAATGATGTGAAATTTGTACGTTTGGGTGATTACTGGAAGTGCGCATTTGAAGTGTCATTAAGTGTTTTTACATTAAAGTGTACATTAAGGCAGTCCTTATTTTTTTATAAATTTGAAGAGTATCGAAGTCTTCAAATGTTTGCTTTGAAGTAAAAACTATCAGATTTCTTGAAACAACCAGAAAATTGTTCGAACAGCGCAGGCAAATTCAAATATACTCGTACATCTACACAAGTTTCCAGCATTTTAAATACATTAGATATATATTCGAATTGACCACCAGAGCTGCTCGATGATTGCCTAATCAATTTCAAAATTCAGAGTTTTTCTATGATCAAAATAAACATTCAAAAATCTGTGAGATACTTTGCGTTTATGAAAAATTAATAAGGACCACCGTTTAATAGTTATACATTGAAATCGGCCACTGCTGTTCAAATGTCTTTTTAATCAATTTAATAATTCAGAGTTTTTCTATCATCAAAACCAACATTTGAAAATCCTGGAACCCGGGGTACATGAGATCACAATACTCATATGGTACCCGTCCGTACGTTCCCAATCCGAATTTTTTCGTCGGTTTACCGGAGATCATCATCGATTTGCTGTGATAATCATCGTTTATAGTAGGAACTTCCGACGATAGAAATAGTACCGGTTATTACCGGTAATTAAAGGTATTTCCAGACGATGAAATGTTCGCCGACGATATTGACCGGTCTTTACAGTCTTATTCCTACCGCCATTCCAAGCATAGGGAAAAGACGATAAAAATACAGTCTTTTTCAGATAATAATTACCGGTTTATCGTAAGATATCATCGGTTTATCGTAAAAAAAGGCGATAATTACCGGTTAATGCTGACGAAAATTAGCGCCTGTCAGACGATAAAATTTGGATTGGGATTACACTGTTGTAACTTCTTTAATGATATACGCTCTGATTTTTATGGCAAATTATGAACATTAACAGCTCATGTCAGCGGCATATTTGATGTCGCACAGCAGTTATAAAGAGCTTTAGAAAACGGGAGAAAGTGACCTAAAATAAGTAATATGTTGAACCCCTCGATCATAGCAAGAACACAACATTGAACCTCAATTATGAAAGAACTCGTTTGAGCTCGAAAACTTTCACAGAAAAGCGCATGTTTACTTCCAACTGTATACTTGGCAAATATTCAGACTCCCAAGAGTTTACTTGACCGAAATAACACAATTTACCGTCTATGGGATTTACTTTATGAAGCCTGGAGTACACCCAGCCCAAAGGGAGCGAGGTTTCAGGGCTGTAAAACTCAACAAGAATTGCTATTTAAGGAATTTATGAGGGACTCAAAGCGTGTAATAAAGCGAACTGTTTCATTGTGAAACTTGAATATACAACTGGTAAGACCTACTACTGTTTTGAATAACTTACTGCAATTGTTCGTATATAAAACAAAAATGTTGTACGTGTGATATACACATCAGGGTTGTTTAGGATGTAATTTACGACCAGTCTGATAAATTCAAGAAAATAACGACCGAGTAAATAATTTTTAAAACGAAAATTTCGATTTAATTGCCGCTGGAGTCAATACCTACGCATATAATGGCAAATTTTGGTGGGAATTTTTGTTTTTTCAATTTTCCATTGATAATAATTTAACTTCATTTACCTTCAGTCTCAGAAATAATATAATATAATAATAAAAAATAATAAAAAATGAAAACGAAATGTCTAAAATAACTACAGAAAGTCAATTTAAAAATTTGATGAATTTCGCTCAGAAAAATGTGATGATTTGCGAGATGCATCGGCTCCGACGCGTGACACTTAACAGGTTAATGAAACCATTGATAGATAATGATCTAGGGCGTCCCCAAGTGTTATCATATTAAAGGATAGGGAGGCCTAGGTCGTGCTTTACATTGAATATTTTGAAAAACTGCCTCTAGTGTTGTTTAAGGAGGGTATCTTGGTGAAAACCTAATATAATGGAGTGAAATTGCCATTATTTCGAAAGAATGAGAAAAAGTACATGAATAAAACGTGTTCTAAATCTAATTTTACCTACTACGTTGAGCTTAGTTTTGTCGTGCCATGCATTTAAGCTTTTCACTAAGCTACCCCCTTTAGGGTTTATGACTAGTAACATCTTCATGGTACCAAAACAGAAATAAATATATTATATTCTCGTTGGGATTTTGAATAGTCTTAAAATGCAATCAATGATTGAGTAGGTATGAACACTTAAATGAAGTATACACTAATTCGAAGACAATTATGCATGCTTAATATTCTATATTAAAAAGTGATCAAAGGCAAGTTTTGTTCATTCAAAGTAGTTATTAATTCACTTTTATCAACTTTGAAAAAATTGGAAAAGACGTTATAAAGTTTTTATGTGGCTTGCCATATTTTCTGATATAAAGTTGTACGTAATATTTTTAATGGATGGAAATTAAACACCATCTGTTTCTCTAGTGGACTATGTGGTAATCAATTTGAAACAATAAACGAACATCCGTATAAAGAATTCATCAAACGGACTGAAGATACACCAATCGTACTCTATATGCCCGAAAACATTGTTTCTGCTAGCACTGTGAACACATTCAAGAATCGTCTCGACCAATATTGGATTAGGAAGCCCCAGTATTACAACGTGCTAATTCTATGTCGCTAACTCCTGGGCCAGTGTATGATTGTTATACATGCATGTGACTGGAATACCTGTGTGTGAGTGAAATGCGTGTACGTGACAGAATTGGCTTCCGTAATTGAGGTGTACGTGCGTGATTGATGCCTTCACTTTAGATGCCATGGGACTTGGGTAGCAACCCAAGAATGGGCCAAACGACTCATTTATATTATATTATTTTATATTATATTATATTATATTATATTATATTATATTATATTATGTTATATTATATTATTTTATATTATATTATATCATATTCTAGTCTAGTCTAGTCTATACTATTCTATTCTATTCTATTGTACGTTAAACTTGAAAGAGTGTTCTTCACCAACTGTTCTTCGTATGAACAAATTGTCGTACTTGTTCCGAATATTATTAAGCTCCATAAAATTAAATATCAGTTCTTGTGAGACGCCCAGTTTGATAGCTTTCCCTCCTTCACCAGTAGTATGATAGTTGGGCGGTGAAAAGTGTACTAAAAAACATTACTGCTTCTAACCTTCCAAATCTCTAATGAAATAATTTTCTTGGATAGAGCTCGATGGCATTAGAATCAATGTCACACCTCAAATTATAATTATACACAGATTTTCTGACCCTAAAGAAATATAAATAAGTATAGTATAACAACGGCATTTTATAAAGCAACCGGGATAAGTATATTATAAGAAAGATACTTTATAAAGCAACTGGAATAAATACATTATGTAAATGGCATTTCATAAAGCAACTGGAATAAGCATATTATAAGAAAAACATTATATAAAGCAACTGGAATAAGCATATTATAAGAAAAACATTATATAAAGCAACTGGAATAAGCATATTATAAGAAAAACATTATATAAAGCAACTGGAATAAGCATATTATAAGAAAAACATTATATAAAGCAACTGGAATAAGCATATTATAAGAAAAACATTATACAAAGCAACCGAAATAACTATATCACGAAAAAGGCATTTTATGAGGTTCGAAATACAGAATTCGTTCCAAAGAACCAAATTCCGAGTTGTCAGAGCCCCTGTAGTGCTGATGAATACTAAGAGTCATGCTGAGTAGAGTTGCTTGGCTGGGTAGGAGAGAAGTTCAAAGACCTCAGCTCTATGAAACTTTTTGAAGCAGTACGTGAGGTTTTGTAGGGGCGAAAGTAGGGTGGCATATTCAAAAGGAATTTGTGGTCGATTGTGACACATACGCACTCTTTAAAAGTTAAATCCTGGCTGAAGGAATATATGAGGAAAGAATATAGAGGAGTATATACATCTAAGGGCTGCATATTGCAAACAGCGGTGTATAGTCATGGACATACACAGGGTGTGGCAACATAAGTTCCTTTTTTTCAAAGCGCTTTGCTTTCACACTGGTATTCTAGCATAGTAGTGTCTAGTTTAGTAGTGTACCACACTACTAAACTCGATAACAACTGGCGTCCTTGATCAAGTCCATTAGTAACCATTCACTTCAGTCCGGTATTTGAAGCTTTTCTTTTTAAAGTTACGTGAAATTCAGTAAAAAACAAGTAAAGATAAGTGGTAATTCACGCAAGGTTTCAGACAGTGGAGAAATAACTTAGTCGTTAAAGCGTTAAAAAAGGCAATGCAAACGTACATAAAACCATGAATATTGTTGGGTTTCAGTTGAGCGATGCTGTTCCCTGGGTGGTGTCCAATTAGTCGGTTTGTCGTTCCTAGCTATCCCAATACCTCGCCTAATCAAGCCAGAAGTAAGCCTCTCATCAATGGAGGCAAGTCAAATTTCAAAATTTGCCTGCCCGCTTCCCCAATTCCGCCAAGTCAAGCGTATTCAAGAAAAACAAGATCCTAATCCTTTAAGTTATAAGCTCGAACCTGATTGGTCAATGAAATAACCTCCACTTTGATTGCCTGGCGCTGATTGGCCACTGTAAAAAGAAGAGAAAAACATGGGCAACCTTGAACGGTGAACTTTTGTGTGAAATGAACTTTGCATTTTGTTATATTACCGGAACAAAGTTAACAAAAGTGCATAAAAAGCTTTATAATTACAGTAACAAGCACACTATTACTCTTTTCATCGGAAAGACAGCAATAATGAATCGATACTCTGTAATGTCTTACGTACAGACATTATATCACCATTCATGTGTTTTTGTACCACATTTAACGATGTCACCAGAATACGTAAAAGCGTCTTACATTCATTCAAATCAACGCTATGGGACGAGGTCATGTGATGTGCGACTGAGCAACAGGTTGTATTCCTATTAGCCAACGCAACAGGTCAAACCTGGAATCAAGCCATGCTATTGGCTGTCAGCTGAGCATCCTTTTCATTCCCTTCTTCTCATTGGATGCCAGAGTAAGGCTAAGCCTAAGGCCGTCAGTCGACGGCTAGACTTCGAGCAGTGAGTACATCGCTGCATCTCAGTACGGCGTTGTGTGGGACCCACACGTTTTTTCAAAGACTTTTTAAAGTATTTAGTTTCTGGGCACTTGAATTCTCCTTACTTTTTATTGCTATATGTAGATTTTGGTAGTGAATTCATTTTTGGTAAAGTTAATGGGTATAAATTTTGCAAACTGATGTTTTAAACTCGATAAAATATTTTGATTTTAATTCTTATTTTCATTGTCAATTTGAGCACCAAATTTGTATAGAGCGCGCACAAGAACTCTTTTACTCTTGCCAAGTTCAAGATCTTCGTTACATCCAGGAGACGTAAGCTGCTATTTATTTAGATGAGATAAAGTTTTCTGAGCAGGAAAATAACTGAAATATTCTCCACGAGCGGGAAAATAACTGATATGTTATATTTGAGAGGGAAAATAGCTGAAATGTTCTCCATAAGAGGGAAAATAGCTAAAATCTAGAAATTGAGGAGTTTGAACTTTAAAAACATTGCTTCACTTTGTCTATTGCATTTAATTGACCCATTAACAACAATATTTTTACCAACGAAAGAAATGCAGCATGAGCATATGCTGTTCATTGGCTGGTCATACTGCCTACAGTCTGAACAAGCACAACAGTAACATGTTCTCAGATGTTTGTCGTGTAACATGTTCTCATATGCCTTTCTATATGTTCTCAAATCATCCTATACTAACTGTTGAGTGTAGTACTGGCTTGATGAACGTCTTAGGTTTTGTTGCAGTACAATTTTTGCAAACAAAACATTAGGTTTCATCTGATTGCTATAACTAAAATACTATTGGTTGTGTGGTGCAGGTATGATAATTTTGCTCCCTTTTGCAACCTTTGCTATAGTTCGCTGAACTTTTTTCATTAAGGATGTTTAACTATTCCTAATTTTTCCTTAGTCTTCCAGCACTACACACTTCGACCCTCAGAATTTTGGGCCGCTAGAAGTGTGGCATAATAAATCTAACGTCATTTGCGCTGAATTATTTTACAGCGATAGAAAAAATATTCGTGACATTTATGGTTTATACGAATATTGAATGTTTGTACCGAAGTATGTACAGGATGTCCCAAAAAATGTATACATTTTTAAAATGCTTTAGTTTGAATACTACTTGTATTCATAAGGTGTACATAAGATGGGTAACTACGTATTCGGCATGCATTCTGTATTCATGACAACAGAAATGAGCCGTTTGGTACATTCTTCGGTTGCTATCCAAGTCCCATGCCGTCTAAAGTGAAGGCATTAATCACGCACATGCACCTAATTCGCGAGCAGGCCTTTTCGTCACATACACGAACCTTACTTACACACAGGCGTTTCAGCCACACACAGTCACTCGTAAATTTGTGCTCTTTTAATGGTACTGTTCATAATTTTTTCTGCATCTCTGGAGTTGTATTGTTGTTTTCTTGAACGAAGTTTAGCTTCAATCTTGCCTGAGCCCAATCCGAATTTTTTCGTCGGTTTACCGGAGATAATCATCGATTTGCGGTGATAATCATCGTTTATAGTAGGAACTTCCGACGATAGAAATAGTACCGGTTATTACCGGTAATTATAGGTATTTCCAGACGATGAAATGTTCGCCGACGATATTGACCGGTCTTTACAGTCTTATTCCTACCGTCATTCCAAGCATAGGGAAAAGACGATAAAAATACAGTCTTTTTCAGATAATAATTACCGATTTATCGTAAGATATCATCGGTTTATCGTAAGAAAAGGCGATAATTACCAGTTAATGCTGACGAAAATTAGCGCCGGTCAGACGATAAAATTCGGATTGGGAGTATCAGGTGGTGTGATGTAAACCTTTCCCCTCAAATACTCACAAAACAAAAACAAAAGGGTTTAGATAAAGAGATCAGGGAGGCCATGGGATCTTTCCATTGCGCAAATTCATAGGTGCGGAAAATTTTCATTTATTGTGTTCATTGATTCCTTTTTCTAATTGAGTCCCATTGCTTTCATGTGATTCTTGTTGGAACTTTTAACTGAAAAATTATTTGTGTCATATATTTGTAAAGAAATATTCAAATCACTTTATTTGAAGAAAAGCTACTCAGTTTTTGAGCACTGCTCCTTTTTGTAGCGAATCATTTATGAAATTGAATTTTATGATTTTTAGGAAAAGAAACTAATTATTATTAGTAAAAGAAATGCAATATTTCAATAAATTTCAACTGTTTTCTATTGTTCCAAATTATTCAAAATTCTTGACTATTCATAGTTTTCAAGCTACTTATAAACTGAAACTATTAACTAACTATTTATTTCGCGAGGTGCAATTGTAAGAACTATCGTCATGATCAAAAATACAGTTTTACTTCATTTGGAATTATTAGTTTAAAGTGAAAAGATGGAACCCATTCTACAATATAATAATATAGTTTGCTGATTGCTTGTTTGCATGGTTGTTTGGTCCATCTCTCCGTCACGCTCCTGAGGATTTAGATAGGAGGAAATTCTTGTAGGGTGTACATGTATTGTAGGCATTGTATTGTGGATACCAAAGGCACATCCTTCAATGTGGCAACTCCTTCACAAAAGCCATGTCGAGTGGCAAATCAAGCAAAAAAAATCAGCAAAAAAACACGTGAATTTCCACGTGTAGGTCTATTAGTCTGACGCAATTACAAAAGTGATGAGAAAATTCCTTATCGGAGAATTACTACTTACCTCCAAGCTCATTCAGGCAAGCAGTACTGGGTGACAGAAAATAATGATTCCTGGAAAATTTTTATTGCTTACTGGTATCTAGAATACGAATAGTGTGCGTAAGATAGATGCCATGAAATAGAAACAAACAGAACATCTATCTTATGTATACAATTAATATTCTAGATATCAATAAATCTATACTATAATAAGAGCCGCGTCCGTCTTCACTTGCATTATGGTATCCAGAATACACAATCGGTTTATTTTTACAAATAGAAATTTTCTTTGGACCTTTTTCTGTTGAAATTCATCATGATGCTTTAATGTTTTTAATTGATAATCCAAAAAGAAATGTTGTAAATTAGTTTGACTAGTAACCTGGCTACCACTTAGTATAAGGCCAAAGATTCTGGAAATTGAGTTATTGTTTTCGGAATTGTGATATTCTTGAAAAACTTCGAAGAGATAATTGAGGATATTTCAGAATGAAATTCCGGCAAAAAAGGCCAACATGGATAGAAACGTGTCCAACCGTAAGAGAGAAGCAGCAAAACTTCGACAGCAAGAAAGACGCCATAGACTATTGGACGTACAACGCGAAATTACAAGACGAAGCAATGCTGCTCGCGTGACAAAGTTAACGGGGACACATTGCACTAGAGTGACTAGACAATACAATGCATTGTATTGTCGGTACCAAAAGCACCGGATCACTATAAAACACGCATTTTTTTCCGTGATTAGCTTTCTTCTCCCACTCCGCCCTGTTATTGGTAGATAAAATAGAAAATGGAAGTTCTGTATACATTCATGAAAAATATTAAGATTTTGATAATACCACGGGTAAAAATGAAAAATGCATTTTACTTCATAGATCCTGAATTTTGCGGAGTACACATTGCACTAGTAATAATAAAATTTCGGTTAACTTATGTTCAGGTATACTGTAGTATAGAAAATGTATAGTGCGTCGAATTACCTCGACCGTCATTCATTATTTATGTTTGTTTGTTATTTTTCATTTATGGCATCTGTAATTCTCAAGCTACCATAATAAACGTGTGAACACGACTGTGCAGTAACACGGAGTGATTCATTAAGCAGGCCATAAAGTGATTGAACAGGATAAAATAGAAGCCCTCGGGGGAAAACTCATAATGAATTAGTGTTAGAATTATAGCAAGGACTTCAGATTGCATCGTGCGTATTGGCTTGTGTGACTTTGGCTGATTGGACAAACATAAGAAGTGAATTTCTCTCCATAGTGTTGTTATTGTTGAGTAGGCTAGTAGAACCACGCGTGAAAATTCACTTGTTTTTGACTTCATTTTTTTGATTGGTCTGCCAGTGGACGCGGGCTTTGAGAAGGAATTTCCACATTGAAGGATATGTCGTTGGTATCCACAATACAATGCTTACAATACATGTATACCCTACCGAAATTTTTCCTATCTAAATCCTTAAGAGCGTCACAAAAAGACGGGCCAAGCAAGCAACGAACTGTGTATTATTATATAATGGAATGCTCGCAGGAGTTTATCTTAAAGATCTTGGAGACTTTAAATGTATCTACTTCATGAATGAATAAATGTTTTTCTGTTTCTTACATTGTTAGTATATAGTTCTTTGTGCGCGGTCATTGGAGTTGGTGGTTGTTTGGTTAGTTTTTGCTGTACTGTTTTGTGATCTGTTTTTCCTTTTTGTTGTAAAAGCGTCTGAAAAGACGGAAAAAGCTATAAAAAGACAAAAAATGCTGCAGTGGAGTTGTCAGATTCATGTTTCAAATAAATCATGAAATGAAAAATTGTAATATTTTCAAGTATCATAAATAAAAATGTGTTAAAAACAAGTTTCCTGCACTTGAGAAAAAATAGTAAATTGTTTTTTATGAATATCACACTCGAAATCTGCTTTGTCTTTAAACTAATCACCCAATTTGTTATTTTACCATAATTATCATATTCTAATTTTGCTTTGTCTTAAAACTAATCACCCAATTTTTTATTTTACCATAAATATCATATTCTAATTTTACTTTGTCTTAAAACTAATCGCTTAAAATTTGTATTTTACCATAAATATCACACTCTAATTCTACTTTGCGTTGAAACTAATTATTGTTCAGAATGTTTCTATGGAATACACGCAACCTAAGCTAGGCATACCATCTTTTTTTTGCATAGTGCGAGCACTTTAAATACACAATTTCAAACAAGCATTTCCACTCAAGATTAACATCGTATTTGTATCCTCTCTACGCCTGGAATTCTGTTATGTGAGCTTGCATGTTTACTTTTAGAGACCTGATTCACCTCCATTATCTTCTCTAAATTATCACGAATAGTTTTATCAAGTATTTGATTTTCCAGCCTGAGTTTTTAATATGATTTTAAGGTTGAGAAACTGCGAAATCGTTTCGTGAAATCTTCGAAAACAAATAGATCAACAATCGCGCCGTTCCACCTAAACATGGATAGAACTCTGAACCGTTCACGTGCATAAAATGAAAATGTTTTATCCCGAATGCTAGCAGTTCTAAGACAAAATTTACACGGACCAAAATTCACACGAACAAACTGCCCAAATCGATAAATAGAGGAAAAAACGTAACGTTACGTGCCAGTTGAACGCAGTTAACATGTGGGAGACCCATGACCAGCCCATACTTACTACTTTCTTTCTTGGGAACTTTAATATTCTAACAATCACTAAGACATTTTTTCATCCAATGTGAAATTGGTGTGTTAATGTCGTGTGCTTCAGCACAAAGTCTGATTCTTCAGGTACCTGGGAGTTCTGGAATGGAATACAAAATATAATATATGGAGGTATTTTATATCTATTTCACTTCTTCTATATTACTTCTGAAACAGTTTTTAACACGTTTGTTGCGATGCGATCCACCGGTGGGTCACTTAGGTTAGGTTCTGTAATTTTTTCAGATCCTTCTAGTGACTATGCGTACAAAGTGAAGTTTTACACCAATCAGGCAATCGCAACAAACGTGTTAATGTTCGCGACCCACGTTGAGCCTCCGTGGAGTCTGGGCTACGGAAAATGCCGTGTTCTTCAACGTAAAGTTTGCTACCTGAAATATTTAGGTGTCCATGAACTGTAAAATATTGGAAGGGGTGATGCAGGGTGGGGCATAATTTCTGTTACATGTTTTCAAATCAATTTTAAAAACTATTATTCCGCAAATGTTACAAAACGTAATTTTATAATGGTAATTATCCAGGTTAAGTCTGCTCTACTCCATACCAGAGTACAAAAGTTCTGAAGTCAAAATTGAATAAATGCTGGGAGAAAATACCCTTAGAAGTAGCTCGTGTGGCCATTAATATTTCGATACTGACGGTACATTTAAGTACCGCTCCAATTTTGCACATTTTAAGATGCAGAGCAACACGTGTGTCTGTGCAAACGCTGGTAGGGCAGTGCAAGCTACAGTTTGATCAGGACAATGCAGTGCCGTTAAACATCACAAAGCATCTGTTTTTAAATTTGATGTTAAATATGTTGAAAAGGTTCTGATATTTGCATCATGGTACCGAAAGGGTTAAACACTTTCCTAAGACTTCACAAAATAGTGAGGTCAAGAGGTACGAATTTCATATATTTTTGTCGTCGTAGATTAGTAAATTACTTACTATTATTTGAAGTCAGACCTGGAAATAAATGTATTTTTTCAAGAAAATTGTTTTGTTTTGTATTATAACAGTATTTATGCCCCATTCTGTATATTGCATCTGCCAGTCAGCGTCTGAGTATCACAGCCTAATCTAAGGACTATACATAAAGCCCGGACTTCTAGACAAGCGCTGTCATTTATTATCCTTATGATATTAAGCTTTCTGATAACCTGTGTGAGCGTTCTCAATATTCACCCAGTTATTCTTAACACTTTCACGCTCGCAGAAGGCTCTAGCTGTCGTGTTGAATTGGCACAAGTGCGCTCCAAATGAGGGCGACCGTGAAAGTTAACTAAACTTGCTAAATTCTCAATTAAAGGAATTCTCAATTTACCCACCAGTTCCCGTTTTCATTTAACACGTGTCTCTTATCTTACTAAAGTTAAACATACAAGCTCTTCATAGGTGAACAATAGCATTTGTAAACAGAAAGTTTTGCTCTGTTGGTTGAAGGTAGAAGGAGAATTTTGAGGAGATTTTACAGTATTTTAGTAGACTATTTCCTCTTGTCCTGGGAAGACTGAGGAAACAACTGCGATTACGTTATTTTCAGTGGGCGTAATATTTGTTTGTTGAAATCCTGGGGAGATTGAGGAAACAACTGCGATTACGTTATTTTCAGTGGGCGTAATATTTGTTTGTTAAAATCCTGGGGAGATTGAGGAAACAACTGCAATTACGTAATTTTCAGTGGGCGTAATATTTGTTTGTTGAAATCCTGGGGAGATTGAGGAAACAACTGCAATTACGTTATTTTCAGTGGGCGTTATTTTCAGTGAGACTGTAGAGTGTAATTACCCGTAGAAGGGATACATGAATCATAATCAGTGATGTGTTCTGTCTAGTTTATTCAAGAGCAACGAATTTCAATGTGAATTTTATTTTACAGCATTTAACTGGCAAGCCTTCTTGTCACGTGAAGTCTTAGAGAAATAGACTTCTACGTCCACCTGGCAAGCCTGCTTGTCATGTGAAGTATTAGAGAAATACAGGGTGTCCATAAAGTTTCTTTACCTTTCAAAAAATGGAAAGGAATTGATAAAATATCTCATTCAGATTTTTTCTATTGTATTCAGTGTTTATTAAAGTTTTTTCACATTTTGCATTTGTGTCAGTTGACCAAGTTCTAGGTGGCCGCTTCACAATCACCGGACGCGAGCCATAGATAAGTCCGAGTATATAACGCAAGGTTGCCCATAGCTTTGTGTTCCTACAGTCACTACCATTTGACTCACTTGTGTCAGGTGACTGTACCAGTAGTATATATATATATATATATATATATATATATATATATATATATATATATATATATATATATATATCAGAGAAGGGAGATAAACGGAATAAATAGAATATACGAAACACGAATTGGTGGCCAGTATGGGGACTGGCGTGATCAACCGTTCAACGGGTGCAGATCTGCAGGTCTGTACCAATTTGCGAGTATTTGAATACCCCATGTATCTGGTACAGTAGTGAGTTTGGCACAATATTTCCAGGGCTATGTGAACAATGAGAATCGTGATATTTCCAGAGCTATGTGAACAACGAGAATTGTGATATTTCCAGGGCTATGTGAAAAATGAGAATCGTGATATTTCCAGAGCTATGTGAACAATGAGAACCGTAATATAATATTTCCAGGACTGTGTGAACTCTATGAATAAAAAAAGGTATGAAGTGCTGCAAAGTGTCCCGCGGTGTCCAGCATTTTTGAGCTGAGGTTGCTTTATTCTTTCCAATCCGTAAGGGTGTCACACACCTGACACAAGTGAGTCAAATGGTAGTGACTGTAGGAACACAAAGCTATGGGCAACCTTGCCTTATATACTCGGTTTTATCTATGGCTCGCGTCCGGTGACCGTGAAGCGGCCACCTAGAACTTGGTCTACTGACATTTGTGTGTTTCAGGGATCCTGTTTGTGAAAGAACTGCTGTTGAGACTTTATGAGAGACTTGTAAAGAGACTTCATAGAGACCGTGTAGATTAAATGTGTGTCAATATAAGTAAGACCATCACTACGTTACCACCAGCTTGGTCGACTGGTGAGCGAATCTGCTTGCGAGCGGGAAGACCCGGGTTCGAATCCCGCTGCCGACATGGTTGACGCGGCGAGAAATACGGCATGGGACTTGGGTAAACAACCGAATAATTATCGAAGTAATTATCCGACCCAAGAATGGGCCAGAAGGTTCGTTCCTATAGCCTCATTCTATTCTATTCTATTCTATTCTATACTATACTGAAAGTATGTAGCATTAACTTGGACTACAGAAAATTATGGCGAAGATAAACTTAGTAACATGACAAACTACCGAATAAACACAGGCTTTTTGGTAATGAAACTGCATGGAGTGTCGCAAGAGCGAAGAGACATGATGTCAGGACTAGTGTATCAATCGCTACAATAATCTCAATCAAGCCAGCACACATACGCCAATCAGTCCCGCTCTCTGGTCTCAATGAATCGTAACGAAGCTTAATTGCTGTAGTTCTTTTCACGTTTTCTAGGGCGATTTAAGAATTTGATGCAAGTCTCGAGATAATGCCATAGATTAGTTAATTTTTTTTCGTTGTTTTGGGTGATTTAAAAATTTGGTACAAGTCTCACGATAGTGCAGAAGCTTAGTTAGCATTTTTTCGTTTTCTAGAATAATATAAAAATTTGAGCTTAGCTTAGCTTAGTTTAGTTAGTATTTTTTTATCTTTTCAAAGGCTGATAAAAGAATTTGATGCAAGTCTTATGATAATACCGTAGCTTAGTTAATATTTTTTTCGTTTTCTAGGATGATTTAAAAATTTGATGCTAACCTCATTATAATATCATTGCTTGGTCAACACAAGCTTGTAACTAAAAATTACATTCAAACATACAAATATTTCAGCTTTAATCAAGATTTCAAAGTCTTACATGGTCGTAAGAAGCAAAGAACACAAACCTTTTGACTTGCTGTCATTTTATAAGAATTTTAAAGGCAAGCTAGATAAAGAATCTGCGTGTACTCAACGAGAATCTTTTATATAAGAAAAAATTATGTACTTTATTTATATAAAAATTTATATACAATATAAGAAAAAATTATAAGAACATTTCCGAAACATATTTCCGAACGTATGTTCGTTACATCGTGACTCAAATTATCATCTGTTGCATACTTTCCTTCCAGAATACAGGGATGACCTTCCAAAGACCTTGTACTTCCGGTGGATACCGCACCGATTAGGTTAGGTCGGGCTAGGCAAGGATCGGTTAGGTAAGGATAGGTTAGGTACAAATTGTACAGAGCCTTTTAGTGACTATGTGTACTAAGTAAAGATTTGCACCGGTTGGGTTATGTGTAAATTTTACAGAGCCTTCGAGTGACTAAATGTACAAATGAAGATTTGTACTCGTTTGGTAATTGTAGGAAACGTGCTAACTGAAACAAATATTAAAGTTCTCCTACATTACCTGTCAGTCATAAGGTGTAGTATACAACCCATCGTGTGAAACTGTTGTCTATTTGTAGAATAGAAGCTTTTATAAATAGTCTCATAGAAAAAATTACGAAAAATTATGCATATTTTTAAGAGTTTTCATTAGTTAGATTATCAAAACAAAGTGACCCCTTTCAATTGTGGATCATTATTTGACATTACAAAGTCCCCTATTTGACATCACCAAGTCTCCAGCCAAAGCTGGCTCTCAAGTTGTACAACACTGTGTGATATATGGGAATGAAGTTCAGTCATGTGTCGCCAGTGGCTCAGAATACATTCGAGTCTTCTCAATTTAACACTATACCTCCGATTGCCTGACCGGTGTAAATCTTCACTTTGTACGCATAGTCACTAGAAGGATCTGAAAAAATTGCAGAACTTAACCCAAGTGGTCCACACACGTACCACTTCGGAGTCAACATGTTAATGGAATAATTTGTACAGGGAATAATTCGGTTTGTCCCGTTTGTGGTACGTTATGCACTGAAGGGCTATAAGTTTTAACACGTTGCCTCCGATTGCCTGATTGGTTTAAAACTTCATTTTGTACGTATAGTCACTAGACGGATCTGAAAAAATTACAGAACCTAACCTAAGTGGTACACATACGTACCACTTCGGAGTCAACGTGTTAAACTATTCATTGTCAGCCCTAGTTTCATAAAAGTTAACCTCTCACCCAATTTACCTTCTTACAAAAGCTAAGCGATTTCACCAATTTTTACTGCATTAGATTTATCAGTCGTCTGCAGACACCCTCCCATATCCCATACATTACGCATTACTTAGCCCTATCTAAATCCTTCTTGGATCCCAATGAAATATAATTGCATTCAGAGCGATAATTTCTTCTCAGGGGCGAGTCAACACAGCCAGTTGCAGCAGTTCCTTGCTTCTGCCTCCATTGAAGGCAAGGATGTAGTCTATATTTGGGGCTTGTGGTGAACGCTCGGGCTACAGCGCCTCTAATGGATCACTGAATAGACCTGCCCGAGTCAATTTTACTCTAAACTCTAGAGCAAAATTGACTATGTTCAGTATGAGTCTACAGTGAACATCGACTGAATCAAACGCCTCTGGGAACAGATTAGGGAAACAAGGAAAAGGAGGCTAAACGTTTCAAGAGGAAGTTCAGTGATCGTTATCTCAGTATCTCACAGCGTAACAACGTATGGACTAACCATATCCAAATCCATAAAGCCAAAACAGGATAATAGTTTTTGTATAGCATAGCTATCAAGAAATACAGAAAATGATAACACTTGTTTGTTTCTACATGACAGATGCGTGTTTTTTGCCACAGTTTAAAAAGATTTCGTGACGTCGTAATTTCTCGCGTGATAGATTGTTTTATGACGCCATTGATCTGTGAGAACAGGTTTGCTGGCTGAGGCTCAAGCGATGAAGCTCTGCTATCAAGCTGTGCTGTCATGCTGCGAAGTGACTGTCAAGGTGAAATATGTGTTCATTATCAGAAATTTTACAATTTAAGGCGGGAACAATGGTTTTCGTAGTCAAAACCAATACTTTCGTCAACACAAAGTACATATAAGAATTTAGATGGCTGCCATGACAACTTAGATGGTTGCAATAACAATTTAGATGGTCACTCTAATAATTTAGACTGTCTCTGTAACAAGTTTTTCATACATCATGTCAACTCATTGCAGACACTTTCAAGTGAAAACAGTACAAACAAGTTAAAGTTAAAACCATGGAGGGCAAAATGTCGCAAAGATTATGGGGTTTTCAAAAACTTCATTGAGCGATTCGACTTCTCAAGCAGTCGACCACTTTGTAAGAGAAATGTCTCTGTTTCGTGGCCCAATTGTGGCGACGCTTACGCTACTTTCTTTACATTCAGGTCGAGTACAGCTCTTCTTCATCTCTTTGCGACAGATCGATATTTAAAAAGATTATTTCAATTGTAGGTGTTTTGTGGAGAATTATAGGCATTCTTTGAAGCATATTTTATACATACATGCATATTAGCAAAATGTTAATTCGAATCTTAGAACTGTCTCTCTTCATCGACGTTTTTGCTATTTCTGAATCGTGACGGGTGGGCGGAAGGCAGAGAAAAGTAAATCTGAATCGTTATACATTGACTAATTCGAAAATGTATATTGCACACATCGTACACCATCATCAGATTATTCTCCGAAATAACTTCCTAGTGCGCAAATACGGCGACGAATTCTAGGGAATATTGGTTGCATGTGTCATGCACAGATTGTGATGTATATTTGTCTTTACATTTTGACCAAGAGCACTGTACTGAAGTCAAATGTCGGTGAGAACGATAGAAAACATCGCTTCCTAAAATGCATCCAATTTCAAAATCAGTGGCTGGATATCGGGGAGAACATTAAGGTTATAATTCCCTTGATTACAGCACCTAAATATTTCTCTGACTCCTCACCTGAATGCGTTGGGCGGTATGGGAGAGAGCTTCATCTTGTTGAAATAGGATGGCAGAATTTTTGAACTCGAAATTAATCAGAGAAAAAAGTTTGTTTGGCTCTTAGTAACGATAACATGTAAACGTTTCAATAATTTTTATTTTTTCAGCGAAAAGTGGAAGAATTTTTATTGAAAAACTGCTACCTTATCTAAAACTCTACAGAGAACATTGATCAATGTTTTTTGATTGTCTTAGTTTTATTCATTTAGCTCATATAAAATATAAATATTTTTACTCTTTTTCAATTCAGTGTGCTACAGGCCTTCTTTGAATACTCTTCTCGTCATCTAGTAGCTTGTTGGATTCATAAATAAGTGTTCGTACATTTCCGTAGGGATATTTTATATGTCCTGTTAGATATGTGTACGTGAACGAGCTTTTAACATATGAAGACCAAATAATGTTCTGATTACACAAAATTTCACGTAAATCGTAACTCATATTTACTCTTCTCTCATGTATGAGGCTATTCGGAAAATAATGGCCGATTTTAGACGAAATCGTTCATTAATCAAGTAAGGGACATTTGATGTTCAAATTAGTCAGAGTGTGAGCCTTGAACAGCTATGCATCTTTGTCATTTATCAAGAAGACCATTTATGTCATGTCGATAAAAATCTTGTGACTTAGAAGCTAGGAAATCCATGAAAGCAGATTCGACCTCTTCTTTGGTTCAGAAAGTTTTGTTACTCAAAAAACTATTTGAATGCTTGAAAAAATGGTAATCCGAGGAAAAAAGATCAGGAGAATAAGGTGCATGGGGTAAAGTTTCATATCTCGAGTCTGTGAGGTGAGCTTCTGTCGAGTCATTCTTGCAACACGAGGGCGTGCATTGCCATGGGGCAGAATTGGACCTTGAAGATCCACCAATGCAGGCCACATTTTCCGTAAGTGAGTAAGCATTTCGTCAAGTTGATTGCAGTAAACCTCAGTCGTGATATTCAGATTAGCATTCAGAAAACTGTAATGGACAACACCAATTGCACACCACCAGACAGTCACCATGTTTTTCTGTGGGCAAAATTTCAGTTTGGAAAGGGTTTGGGTGCCTCATCCCGATTAAGCCATTAACCTGATCGTTTCCGATTATTATAAAGAATCCACTTTTCGTCACAGGTGACTATACAACCAATAAATGAAACTGTATTGTTTCACAAGAAACGCATCGAACATAATTCAAAACCCCGTGCTCGTTGATCATTGAGTTTATGTGGGACCCATTTGTCGAGCTTTTTGACCTCGCCTATATGCTTCAGATGGTCCGACGCAATTGAAATGCTGACACCAAGTCGCTGAGAAATTCCCCGACACTTTGTCATGGATTTTGCTCGATAGTCGCTCTCAAATCTTCATTCGGAAGAATGTGTGATCGACCCCTACTGTCTTCATCTTTGAGGCTCTCATCACCACCACGAAATTGTTGAAACTATCTTCGTACTGTTCTTTCACTTTTTGTACCTTCTCCTCATACTTTATTGATGTTTGCAGTAGTTTGAGCAGCATTGTTGCCGAGCTTGAACCCATGCAAGAAAAGTAATTGCATGTCTTCTTTTTTTCATGTTCGAAATGGTTGGCTTTATCACTTCCGAAATAAGTTGTAGATGAAATAGGTACAAAATTATTGTATACCATCTGTAGATAACTCATCATGTGCAGTGTTTACCTGAATTACAGAAAAATTTCAATAGCAAAACCTATTTTAAAGCATACCGCCTGAAACGGCCATTATTTTCCGAACAACCGAATAATTTCACCAAGCATTTTAATGTTCAATTTGGAATATAGTAAAAAAATAAATTGTTTCTAATGCACCTCAAGAGCGACAGTGGGTCAAATAGTGTTAAATCTTCATGGGTGCAGTAGAATCTTATTTACTATGGGAATGCTACTGCTAGTCTCTTTCAACCGCTTCTTTATTTTGTGTCTGATTGGTTCACCTTTGGCTTTAAACTTTAACAAATTTACGAAAAAATTCACACTCGTGCGTTGATTTTATGGCTGCACGAACCTCAGTCCTAATTGAATGGGTACCACAAGTGACTTTAATAAATATTATCTATAGACGGTAATATCATTCAAATTAAATTAGTTCATAAGTCTGGGAGAGTAATCATGAATTAGACAAAAATTGTACCTGTAATTCGTTGTCTTCTTTTTATTAGCTGACTTATGTATCGGAGGTGTAAAAAAACACTAATTGAAACTGTTACACAAACGTTGTATGCTGCAGTAGAACTATATATCTACAAAACCATTAAATTTTACTCAAAATGCTATTTTATGCTAATCAGAACGTTTATACATAAAGTGGGTGCATTTATATTCAGTTATAGCTTATATTCAAGATGACATTCCACTAACAATTTGAATTACTCGTTTTATTTAGCGATGTATGTAATATTTTCGCCCAAAAAAATATTCTCTAGTAAGACTGGTTATAAACGCATTAACAGTTATGGGCTACTAGCTACTCACCTACTTTTTAGAAAATTAACCCATCCGTGGTTTTCTGCGTCAATTTTTTTACTTCTCCAGCTTGGTTATATCCTCGTCATTCTGGTAAGAAAAAGAATGATACATCTGGTGCATCACAAACTAGTCTAAGTTTCCTAGGTTTCTTGTTCTTAGGTCGGGAGAAAAACATTTTTTCTGATTTGTCGTAACCACAGGAGGTACACTATGAGTGTATTAATGTGACCTGTGAACGGGTTAATGAACTTGAACATTTTCACAAACGTAGTTTCAAACCAAAAAAAATGAGCTCTTTTTTTTGTCTTGACCACTTGACAATGAACTGCATGATCTCATGCCAGTTGAAACCAGAACGGTAACTGCACATGCTACAGAAGTGTTACGTGAAAAATGACAGCCTTTGGGCTGAAATTAAAATGAACTTGGACGTGTTATATTTACAACAAACTGTGCGTAACAAGGTTTGACTGAAATACGTGGGAGAATTAAAGTGTGTGCACGTGATTAGAATATTTATATTTAATGGAGGGACATGTGCGTGATTGATGCTTTTATGTAAGACAGCATGGGACTTGGGTAGCTACCCTAGAATGAACCTAACGACTCGTTCCTGATGCCATATTCTGTTCTGTTCTATAAAGAGGCCGGCCGTCTAGAGGTATAGGCCACTTGCCGGCTTGCAGAGATGGTTCCTGTGTATTTTGTCCACGATAAGCTCCATTGATTTTGCATTGATTGATTTTATTTGGGTCCATGACCAGAGCTGCATCGTGAGCAATAGAGTATGGAACTATCACAAGGTTATATTAACAGTGGACGATGGCTTAGAGTTGTAGATTCCGAGTCCTAATTTAAAGCAGCTCAACTTCCCAAGGTTGTTTTAAAACTTTATGATGGCTTAGCAGTGCAGATTCCGGGTCCTAATTCAAAGCAGCTCAACTTCACAAAGTTATTTTAAAACTTTATGATGGCTTAGCAGTGCAGATTGCAAGTCTTAATTTGAAGTAGCTTAACTTTGTGAAGCAATGGATAGTGAAAACGAATGTAACACAAAATATTGACGCTGATACCAAACAGAAAACGAAAAAAGTTCGTTAATGGAATGGATTCAGAATACAAAACGTCTCCAAGTACTCCAAATTATTAAACGCAGCTGTATCTGAATAAACTCCAGCTGGAGAAGCTTTATTTGACTAGTTTTATTTCGATTTTATTAGTTGTGAAGTTTCCATTAATATGTAAATGGTATTTTGACCAACATACATACCAAGGTGCAGTCCAGACATAGGAAAAATCGTTTAATGTTCTACTGTTCCATCGTGAGACAATGATGTTCTGTTTCTCTTAATGAGACATTCGTTGATGTCTCATGTTCTTCTAATCATTACAATCACCATCAATGAGGAAAAAAATTTACTCAGTACGTAAAAAGAATTTACTCTTAAACCTATATTGATTTTGTGTGTTCTATGTACTTGTAGTGGAAGGTTGCAATGAGTTACACAATTCTCTGGCCCCAATTTCATTTAAATCCTAAGACACATCGAGCTTACAGTCTTTCATATGTCAGCCAAAAGAATTCAGAATCTCGTTTGCTGTCCTGAAAAAAATGCTTAGCGGCGAAATATTTATTGAAGAATACCATCGCAATTTCCATAAAATGTTGAAAATTCATACATATATTTTTATGGGAATTAGGGTTAATAATTGCCGTACCCCTACATCAGGAAGACATGATAAAGTAACCAGCGTAGAGAAATAAATGATAATTATCATTTATTTCTCTACGCTGAGAAATAATGAGTCGAATCACACTACACCTCCCCATCAGTAAGCGAGACAGGGGGAGGAGGGAGGGCCTCAAATCAGTTTAGGTGCCTTGGACAACTATTATAACAATAATACTTTGTCAAATTGATTATTTTCTCCTAATGGGTTTGTGTAGGAAGTGTATGAAAATGTCTGACGTGAGGCCTTGCAGTTTCCACCTGTTCATTTCTAGCCTTGCCTCTAAAATTCTCCTGCTTAACCCTCATGATAATTAGAATAAAATAGAATAAGGCAATAGAAACGAGCCGTTTGGCCCATGCTTGGGTTGACACCCAAGTCCCATGCTGTCTAAAGTAAAGGCATAAATCATGCCTGTACACCTTAATCACGTAAGTCAATTCAGTCACGTACACGCACTTCACTCACGAACAGGCATTTCAGTCACGCTCATTTATCACAATCATACACTGGCCCTGGGAGTTCGGGACATAGAATTAGTACGTCATAATACCGGGGGGTTAGTAATCCAATATTTGTCGAGACGATTTTTGAATGTGTTCACAGTGCCAGCAGAAACGAAATTCAAGGGACATGTCAGGTAAAAAACCACTTTTCATGTGTAAGCCAAAGTTTTTTGTCAAAGATCATCTGACCCACTAGCATTCTCCGTTCAATCATGTCTCTAACCAAAAATGACATTTTCATGATCACAAACCTTCTTCACCCTGACTTCTCCCCATTGCATCTTCTCAAATGTTTACGCATGCTCAAAAGTGTTCTCAAATGTCTGTTTTGAAAAAAAACTATCTCACCTTTGCTCTTTACTTTTAAATCATGAACTGATCATCCGCGGACGCCGTGGATCAAAAACTATATGCACACTTAGCACTTTCGCTTACCTGATCTTTGATTTCATCTGTCTGGTTCACAACGGTAATGCTATTCCACCGTGCTACTGCTCCTATGCTTTTCAACCACCTTATTTTTGCTTGTTGAATTTTTTCACCATGGTAATCGCAGTCTCTAAGTTTTCAAGCACCTCATTTCTACATGTCTAATCTTCTCACAGAACAAATCTCAGTCTTTAAGTTTTCAAACACCTCATTTCTACATGTTTAATCTTCTCACTAAACTAATCTCAGTCTTTAAGTTTTCAAGCTCCTCATTTCTACATGTTTAATCTTCTCACTAAACTAATCTCAGTCTTTAAGTTTTCAAGCACCTCATTTCTACATGTCTAATCTTCTCACTAAACTAATCTCAGTCTTTAAGTTTTCAAACACCTCATTTCTACATGTCTAATCTTCTCACTAAACTAAGCTCAGTCTTCAAGTTTTCTCCAAGCGCTCGCTGAACTGTCAGAGCGATCACTCGAAGGCAAAACCTCCACACAACAATCATGCTAAGCATAAAGAACTACAGGAATAATTTTGCCCTTTACATGAACAGGTCTGAGCATCTTACAGCCATGGCAGCATCAGGAAAATCAACCCCACTTTAATAGCAAACTGCATAACCGTCGCTATGTTCAAGGTGTTATTGCCCCTACCAGAACAACCCTCCAAATTCAGCAAGCGATCAAAGAGGATGTATCAGTCTCAGTTCATCAAACCCGAATACCAATAATCTTGTCTATTCAATGACCCTACAAGCGGCAACACCCACTACGTCTTCTTAATCATGTTCTAGCATTCGAAGCCATCCATCAAATTGAGCTGTAGTAACCTTGTCTTCACTTGTACTCCAGCTGCTTGAATAAATATTTATATTAACTTACCCCTCAAACCGAAGGAGACGGAGAGAAACGACAGATATTACGTTATTGTTAAACTGGGCCGGCAGATATTATCATTCTTTATTATTACACAGATATTATTATTTTCTGACAGAAACGACAAATATTACGTTATAATTCAAATAAGCACACAGATATTGTCAATATTATACACAGATATTATTATTATCTCTCAGGGATCACAGGTTTTACATTATCATTCAAATGAGCGGACAGATATCATTATTATTGCACAGAGATTATTATCATCTGACAGAAACGACAGAGATTACATTATAATTAAAATGAGCTTTTAAAATCAACATTGAATTTTTAGTTCAACGGGCCTCACTGTTTTATTCATGCGGGGTTTGATTTCTCGGGCTGTCACTTGTCTCAGATTGGCCAAAATACAGGGTGTCTCAAAAAAATGTACTCGCCCTTTAACCGTTGCTAACATGCTGTCTTCTTTGTGTTGCAGGTGTGGGGTTCGAACCTTTGCAAACATGATTCTTTAATCACATTTAATCATGTTCGCAAAGGTTCGAACCTCACACCTGCAACACAAAGAAGACAGCATGTTAGCAACGGTTAAAGGGTGAGTACATTTTTTTGAGACACCCTGTATTCATCCCACGCTTGCATTCTTAGTTAATTCCTATTACTTTCCCAGCTTTAGCTCAGCATGATGCAGTTGGTTCCACAATTACATTCTTCACTCAGAGATTTATTTCCATCCAACGCACAGCTTCTTTGTTTTGTTCTATGTATGTTATTTGAAACACTTTGCACATTTTTTCGAAACTATCGCTTTGCATTATCACTTTTTAAATTGCTACACATGTAGCTTTCTCACATAATTCAGATATTACAGTTTACATAAATAAGTTAAGCCTAACTTTATCAACTCCTATTCCCCCACTACACTTTTATTTTCTACATTGACTTCAAGTTATATTCAATGCTTTAAGTTTCACATTTGGAGAGAACTTTTTTCACTCCCAATTTGGTTATATTTAATGTTCCAAAAATCAACTGATTATTGTTGTTAACTTTACCATTACTTACACACAGGATTATATTAAATTGTTATTGTTTTCGTTGTAGTTTGGTTAATATGATTCCAAAAATAGGCATAATATGCACTGCTCATGTAACATCCAAAGTATGTAGTTGCAGGATGAAACTTAGTTATACATAACGTACGTTTTCTACTAATATATTTAATTATAAAATGACCCCAATTTTCACAGCCTAGGCTTTGTTGTTGCCTAAGCTCCCACAATTGTCTTTCCTTTATGAGCCGAAATTCCTTTAGTACATCATGAACATTTCGATATTCTTCACGAGTTTTTCGGGTTGTAATACACGAGAAGCAAACATTCATTTACCATTATCACTTTGTTATAACATTCCCCAAACGCCTCGTAAAAAAATTGGCTCGAGTAATGTGTTTTCTAAGAGTAAGATGTGAAGCTCATTTGAGGGCAGTTCCATGATTAGCAATCCAGTATCGTTGCAGTATGGAATGACTCTAAGACTTGGGAACATGTTTAATGTTCTTAATCCAGTATCGTTGCTGTATGGAATGACTCTAAGACTTGGGAACATGTTTAATGTTCTTAATCCAGTATCGTTGCAGTATGGAATGACTCTAAGACTTGGGAACATGTTTAATGTTCTTAATCCAGTATCGTTGCTGTATGGAATGACTCTAAGACTTGGGAACATGTTTAATGTTCTTAATCCAGTATCGTTGCTGTATGGAATGACTCTAAGACTTAGGAACATGTTTAATGTTCCCAATCCAGTATCGTTGTTGTATGGAATGACCCTAAGACTTAGGAACATGTTTAATGTTCCCAATCCAGTATCGTTGCTGTATGAAATGACTTTAAAACTTGGGAAAATGTTCAGAAGCTTAGAACATTTTTTGTCGATGGGAAAGATTTCTTCGAGGCGCATGCCTGATTCTATGAAATAATAAAATACCTTCAATATTATGTACTATAGAAAGAAAAACATTGATGCTACTCAACAGTACCATGTACAACTTTCAGTGCTCTGTTAACTCATTTATAAGGAATATTCATTAATAGTAAGTGTTCCTATTATGCAAAGTAGGATAACATTAATTTCTGGACTATAACTGTGTATAGCTTAGGTAAATTATCTGAGGAATAACAGTACAAGACTTACGCGAATTAATTGAGGAATTCCTGTACATGACTTAGGTGAATTAACTGAGGAATAACAGTACAAGACTTACGTGAATTAATTGAGGAATTCCTGTACATGACTTAGGTGAAATAACTGAGGAAGATATTTTTTATGACTGAAGTAGTATCTTCTCAGTATAGACAACATGAGATAACTTTATGAGATATTTCTGGTTTCGAACTTATTATATTTACTGGACAAAATTTTAGTGGCAAATTGTGTCATTGGAGTGAATTCGATATGGTGGGTAAACACATTTCATTTGAGCCAAAAAATTGTAATCAAAAATTAGAAGTGAACATTCATGTAAAACTTGGGAATAGAATAGGTTTGGCGAAGTTAGTATTGAAATAATACTGTTTTAGTCAAGTTTGTTTTTTCGATGATATCTTCTTTGGGACTAGATTTGGAATTTTAAGATTAACCTGGCTACTGAAAAATGTTTAAGCTTCTTCTATGATATTCAACTCAGATAACACTAAATTACACAATTAATTTGAAATGATTTTCCAGCCTCAATTCATATGCCAAAGATATGCGAAAGGAATTCATGTCACGTGCGCGGAAAAAGTCACTTCACTCTTTTAAAATGAATAAAAACGGAACCTAATGAGGGCAAAAAATTGCTTAATATATAAAGTGGAAGAGAAAATATAGGCGTTAATAAAGTATCTAGTTCTAGTATCTAGTCTAGTCTTTATCACCAGCTTGGTCGACTGGTGAGCGAATCTGCTTGCGAGCGGAAAGACCCGGGTTCGAATCCCGCTGCCGACATGGTTGACGCGGCTANGGGTAAAAACCGAATAATTATCGAAGTAATTATCCGACCCAAGAATGGGCCAGAAGGTTCGTTCCTATAGCCTCATTCTATTCTATTCTATTCTAGTATAATGATGCAAAAGATGTTTTCTACTTAAAAGCAGTACTATTATCAAGTAGCCCTAAATGACGAAATACGGCAAAGAACAGAAGGTAAGAATATAAGTTGTGGGAAGTTATTACAAACATATTAAATCTTTATATGCTATGCAGATAAACTTCAGAACAGCATTTAATCAACGAAAAAATCTTTATAGACATTACATTATTGCAATGATTTCAAGATTTAAAGAATCCTAGTCTACAGCTTACATATATGAAACGGTTTGGGACACCGAGAACAGTTCAAAATGCATGTGTAATTCAGCGTTTTGAACGTTGATTGAGATTCGTTGATTGAATTTTGTCATGAAGTCCCTCTGCAGTGCAATTAAGCACTCATTTTGTTTGAAATAACTTTCTACTATTCTTACTTGCTGTTGCACACCGTATTTCTTCATGTTAGATTACCTGATAATATTACTGTCTTTTGAGTACAAACATCCTTTGCACCAGTATGCTAGATACTTGGTGAGACTCTAAAATTATCTCTTTTATTTGATATACCACGCACTTTTTATTTTCTACGATTTGTTTCGTCAATTTTTAAAAGAGTGAAGTGACTTTTGCTTCACCAATTAAGTGTTGGATTGACGTGCTGTAAATGTTTATAGGACTTCTTGTATGTATAAATTCAAATTTGCATAAGAAAAAGTGTCAGTAGATGGATCCGACTTCTTTGCACGCAATTTCTTTTGCTTTATTCTTTTGATTGGTCGCTCCCGTTTAGATTTTCAGGGTGCTATCCTTCTGCCCTGCAACCGTTCGTGAACCCTTGGGACCACATGGCCTTAGAAGCCCTGCCAAGTGCCGGTTTGGCTCCTAAGAAACTAGAGATTCAAGTTTCGTCATCGACCACAGCAAACCAAAATCCAAAGTCAAGAAATCAGGGTCTTGGCTGAAATAACTCCTCTCACTGCGGAGTTCCTTTAGTCTTCTTTTGGACTAGCGCCTTCCGCATATTTGGAAAATTATCGTGCTGCGTACGGATGCATCCAACGTTGGGAGCGATTCTGCTGCTGTGTGAAGACGAGATCTTCATCTGTAAATTGTGTAATTGGCAGTTGTTTTCGGTATAGAGAAGTTCGAATATTACCTGTTAGCTAAAGAATTCGTGTTAGAGGTAGATCATCGAACTCTCGTGAATCTTAATTAATTAAAAGTTAGCAGTGGCCAGTTGATGATGCGGAAGCTCCGTTTCGACCTCACCGCTTCCTAGTAATTTACATTGACGTAGCCGACAATGTCGGTACGGACTTCCTAACCCGGTATAGTCCTTTAACTTTATTTATTTTTGCAGCGTTTTTGTGTCTGTGTGACGTTAATAGTACGC
This sequence comes from Trinorchestia longiramus, assembly GCA_006783055.1. Taxonomy (NCBI): domain Eukaryota; kingdom Metazoa; phylum Arthropoda; class Malacostraca; order Amphipoda; family Talitridae; genus Trinorchestia; species Trinorchestia longiramus. Next base: position 382,056 of record VCRD01000257.1, read on the forward strand.
TAGTTCCCATGCGTGTAGTGATATCGAACAGGCTTAGATTTTTAAGAATAGAAATTTAGCAGTTTTCCGACTTCCTTGCACGCCTTAAGAGAACTGGTAAGAGAAAAAACAGTGCTCCCGAGTAGGTAACCTTATGACATTGAAACTTAGATTAGTGACATTTGTTCATTCTTCATTACTGAAACTTTTTTTTGCGGTTCAGCATAGATGAGATTGCATAGGTTAGATAGACTAGGAAGTTAGGTAGTTATCAGCAAGGATTAGCTAGATTGGGAAGCTTGAGAGGCAGCTTTGGTTCGTCAGATGTTTAGTAACGCGTCTTCAGGGCCGGATAAACATAGTTTTCGTTCCTGTAGAATCTGACCGCTCCGTCGCTGGCAAGACTTTTGATAACTTAACTTGTTCATTGATTAGGGATGTCCTGCAGCATTCTATTTCGTTATTGTAAATTGTAAATTATTATTATTGATATTAAATTCTATAAGTATTTTTATTTTCTTCTTTAAATAAAGGTCAGGCAAAAGTCTAAAGTTATTCCCTGATAGAACCTGTAGGGCGAGAAATTATGCCTTTACAAAAAGTTTTTGAAAGAATTTTTGTTTGTTACCTGAGATATTACCTGAGAAACACTACCCATTTATACATGTTCATGTTTTAATTACTAAACGGAAGCGTGTGCATGAATTTGTTTTAGTTTTTCTAAGATAATGTGTACGAAGTTTTTTTTAGCTATTCAATGATAATGCGAGCAAGATAAGTTTTTAAATATTCAAGGATAATGTGAGCAAGATAAGTTTTTAACTAT